>RJWM01025786.1:0-29034 GCA_004363535.1 Dasyprocta punctata | reverse complement strand
TGTAAAATAGGGTGGAGAAAGGAAAGGATTCATGAAAGTCGGCTTTTTTGAAAAATTTATTTTCCGTTATCCAAAGGTAATATATTTCTTGCTGCTTTTCTGGTAACTTAGCAAGACTAGCACTTAAATGAAGATAATCCAGAGTCATAAATATATTTTCTATAGGTTTCAATTGAGCAGGAGATAAAATATATAACAGATTTCCATACTGCAGTGTAAAGTACATAAATGATAAACCCAGAAAGGCATTTGACACAAACATGGGAAGATTGCATTCTAGGAACTGTACATTGGATGATCAGTGAACATGAATGATTAAAATAAATATGTAACATAGCTCTTCAAAGATTTAATATTGGATACGAATTGTTCCAACAGGTCATGACAGTGCAAGTCCTGAAATCTGAGGCAAATCATTGGAATTTGATTACTCTGAAATAAAATTTGAGATAGGGCACCATTCTCAATTCTTTTATTTTACCTATCAGCATTGTAAAAGTTATATGTCTCAACATTTTGAAAAGAAGAACTATTTCCCAAGAAATATTGACCATTAGAATTTGGTACATTCCAAGAGACAAAATTTCCTTTTCATTCGTAGATCTTTGCACTGTTCCTAGGTGTGTTTTTAAGAGTGCTTCCAGAGGAGACAGGCTTTGAATCAGTAGATTGAATAAAGAGGATCTGCCCAACCAGTGTTGGTGGTATTGGCCTATGGATGGAGGACACAAATAAAACAGAAGGGAGAGGAAAGAAAAGTTCATTCTCTCTTTTGGGGCTGCAGCCTCCTTCTTCTCTTGCCCTTTGTTCTTGGGGCTTTGGTTCCAGTTTTTCCTCCATAGGTAGTGCTGTTCCCAGCCTTCTGACTCAGGCATCTGAGTTCAGGGCTTCAGAATCTAAGACTTGCGCCAGCATCACTCCTGGTCCTCAGGTCTTCAGCCTCAGACCAGAAGTAATATCATAAGGTCCTCTTAATGTCAAAGCTTCCAACTCGGTCTGAAATCAATTACTAGATTTTCTGCTTCACCTCTTCCCACACAGCAGTTCGTGGGACTTGTTAGCCTTCACTGCTTTTTGAGAAAATTCTGGCTCAGACTCTCTTCCTCTCTGTCTCTGTGTCTCTGTCTCTATCTCTCTCTATCTCTCTGTCTCTGTCTCAGTCTTTGTGTTAACAAAGAAAATGAATGTAGGTTTCCTCTTATTTCTTTTGAATTAGACAATTATTAAAGAATATGTTGCTAATTATGACTTTCTTTTTCTACTTTTGTCACCATGCTCCTTATCTATTTACTATGTTGTGGTACCTATGAGTGTTTATTTTTGCATGCCAGATTTTATGATTTTCTCCTTATCTTGATGCTGACTTGTTTGACCATGGTGTGCTTGTCTGACTTTCTTTGTATTTATTCTACATGTGTTTCACTGAGCTTCTTGAATCTTGAGTTGGTATCTTCCTACACTTTGAGCGAAGTCATAATCTCTTCATGCACTGCTTTTGCTTCACTAATTGTCTTGGCTTCTGTTGCTATCCGATTTTCAATGAATCCAGCATTGCTCTTATTCTCTGATCTTTGGTTTCCATTTTCTTTTTCTCTGTGATTCAGTTTGTTTATTTTCTAGTAATTTGGTTCCCTTTAATGAAGTAGTGTATATAAAAACATTATTTGGTTTCTTGGTGTTTTTGTTGTGTTGAGATGTTCTCAGGGCCCAGTTCTTAACTTGTCTTTGGATTATAGTACAGTGGTAATTTGGGTTATAAACTTCATTTGTTTTAAGATTTCTGGGAAGATGGAAGTGGATATGGAGTTTGTGAACAGAAGCAAAATTTTGTTTGCAAACCAAATTAATTGTGAACAGAAGCCTTTGTGAACATAAGTATTAGTTTACTGTCTTTTTTAAAAAGACAGTTGACAATCACAATTGATATTTACACATTCAGCATCAGGTCAATAATTGTAGTAGTGCTATGTGCACTATCCTTCAAGTTTGAAGATTTTCCATTGTCTGTACAGAGGAGTCTGTATTGAACAGAGTTTAATTACAAACTAAATATGTTAATTTGGTTTGTAAAATACTGTCCATCAATTTTCCGTAAGGAAACCCAATGAGTTAATTTTAAGTACAGTAATTTTATTTATAATTTTCTTATGTCATTACTTGAATAACTTCTGTATCTCCACTAAAATTATCTATCTTTCCCTCCACATTTTAAATATAATAGATTGTTTTGTCATATTTTATACTGTTTACAGCTAATGTTTATAGCTGCACAGTTTTATGTAGCATGGATCAGTCACATTTTGTTGAGATTTGCATCTGGGGAAGGAATTTGGCTATTTTAGCTATCAGTAGAACTGATATTTTCACTCGCACATGGGATCAATATAACATAAGTTCACATGTAGCAGTGTGATTGCTTAGGTAGGGGACAAAGAGCCACAGGTTTGATGTTACCTTTGACCAGAACTTACTTCAGTGTAGTTCAAATAAACCCCCTACACTATAAGGGACCTGGCCAAGATCCCCAGTCTCCCAAACAAGTATACAGTGAAGGCTTAAGTAAATGAGAAAAGTGGTATGATTTTAGGGCTCGAGGAGGATCAAAATCCTCTAACAGAGTTCAAGACTCTGGGGGCTAAAACAAGGAATTTCTCTGGGTGATCTGTATTTATTTAGTTGTCAAACAAGAAAAGGTTAGAGTGGAAAATGCTGGAAACTGAGCAGGACCTTGGGAGTGGTCCAAGGACTTCTCCAAGTAACAGAATATATTAATTGAGGAGAAGTATCTTATGTTAATTTAGGAGAACTCTGTTAGGAGAAAGTCTCCATGTTGCATTTCACTACAGGAGTGAAATGCCTGCAGCTACAGTCTTTATTCAGTTAACTGGGGTTGGGGCCAGATGTCCTCAGCTGTGACCTTATCTTGTCCTTTCAGGCCTCTCTTTGTTATCCAGGTGGCCATGACCTGGCCATGCCACTGCCCTGCACTTGTGTTCAATTCCCAGCTTCAGTGGCTCCCAACACTTCACAAGAATTCACTAAAATAATTGGGATAACCAGCAAACTGCTAGATCACCCATAGACTTAATAAGGAATAATAACAGACTATAAATTATTCACTTTTTGACAAATGGAGTAGGCTTTTACAGTTGAAAATGTACAACAATTATATCTTACTACTGAACAAGAAGTCACACACACACATACACACACACACATACATGCACATTCACATAAAAAAGAGCTAATAACCTCAGTTTGGGTGGTCAGAATTCCAAGCTTACATCCAGTGTTATATAAACTTTCTGCTTTAAAACACAATTGATAGGCAAGAAAAGAGTGACTGAGACATATACTAAGAAAAATAAATTACTTAGTATAAACTGTAGTGAGTTCAGAGATCAGTTCTAGTAGGGAGAAAAAAAAAACTTTGAAGAATTGAGGCAACAGCAAAATTATGTCCCAATCTATCTTTTGTGAATCTAAGACTAAAATGACATTTCCTGCCTTATAGTAGAAGTATTATACTTAAAAATTTATTGGCTATAGATGTACAAAACTTACAACACCGATTCCCAATACAAAAGCTAAACATACACAAAAAGTTAAAATACTTTTTTCAGTGAATTATTTGTTATTGATAAGTTTAATTCTTATAGTTCATTTACAGTGCTCCTTTAAGTTCATTAAATGAGTTTATAGTCTTTCTCTTATTATACAGATATGACAATTTTGAAATACTGTATGAGAACTATAATATATTTAATCTTGTAAAATAGGTTTATGCCCAAACTCACTGATCAAGAAAGATCAACAAACAAAAAAACGTGTTTATAAAAATATTTCCTCTAGTCATATAAGTAACTTTAGGAAACTTGGTCCATTAAATGTCTAATATCACAAAATGATACATTGATTTTGCTCACTAAAGAAAAAAGATCATTTGAGTGAGAATAAGTGTAAAAATATTAAAGAATAAAAATGGTTCTATAGTGGGCCTCTGTGTCTTTTATTAAAAGGTATAAAATAATTTTAATTGGAATAAAATAATTTCAGTCATAATACACCTGTAATTCTAAGAATGCAGTCATTGGTCTTATCCATTTGTTCATTCAAACAGTATTTTTTTAAAAGTTGAGGGAATTTTAAATATAAATTACAGCTCCATTTTGGCAACTTGGGTATAAAATGGATTTTAGCCATCGGGAGCTACGATTTTTCAAAAGGCAGTGATCCACACTTAACTATACCCAGAAAGACCAAAAATAGTCATAGATAAAGAATGATCAACTTTACTTATCTACTATGGTCTTTCTATTCTCAAATTTCTTTAATAATTCTAAAATATTATGGTCTTCTTAAAACCTATAAGGAAATATTTTCCAGAAAGGTTTCCTGCCTACTCCATGGCAAAGTGGTGAATAGCATCTTTATTTATCCTTTACTATTCACTAAACAATATTCTCATGTTGTTTTTTAATTTATTTTTGTCCAAATCACAACTTCTCTTGTTACAATGATGGTTTGCTTTAAAGATCTTCATCTGGCTTTTATATTTGTCACTCAATGGCAATGAGAATCCTCTCTCTCTCTCTCTCTCTCTCTCTCTCTCTCTCTCTCTCTCTCTGTCTTTCTCTCTTTCTCATTCTTATTGATGCAGATCTAAAGTTACATTCACTTACAGGAACCACATGGATTTGTCAGGAAGCTCTGGAAGGCCGCCTTCACGTCCTCGTTCCGCAGGCTGTAGATCACGGGGTTCAGCATAGGGATCACCAGGGTGTAGAACACAGAAGCCAGTTTATCAGTGTCCAGGGAGTGGTTGGTCCCGGGCTGCAAGTACATGAACAGCAGTGTCCCATAGAAAACTGTGACAGCTGTCATATGTGACCCGCAAGTGGAAAAGGCTTTCTTCCTCCCTTCTGATGATCGTATCCTTAGAATAGACAGCACAATGTTGAAGTAGGAAATCACAACTATCGTCATGGAAGAAATCAAATTTGTCCCTGCAGATACAAGGACAACTATTTGAGTAGCATAAGTATTAGAACAGGACAATACTACTAGAGGTGCAAAGTCACAGTAAAAATGATTGATGATATTGAAAGAGCAAAAGGACAGGGAGAACACACAAGTTGTAATTAAAAGAGATGTGAAAAGGCTGTAGAGGTAGGTGAGGGACACCAGCACCCTGCAGACTCGCGGAGACACCACCACCGTGTAGAGCAGGGGTTTGCAGATGGCCACATAGCGGTCATAGGCCATCACAGCCAGCATGAAGGTCTCACCCACAATGAAGACCACGAATACTCCCAGCTGGGTGGCACAGGCATAGTATGAGATGGTCTTCTTATTTGCTAAGAAGTTGCTCAGCATTTTAGGGGCAATGACAGTGGAGTTGCCGAAGTTGATGACAGCCAGGTGTCGGAGGAAGAAGTACATGGGGGTTTGCAATCGGTAGTCCACACTGGTGAGGGTGATGATGCCCAGGTTCCCTGCCGCGGTCAGCCCGTAGATGCCCAGGAAGATGAGGAAGAGGGGAAGCTGCAGCTCGGGTCGCTCGGAGACCCCTATGAGAATGAACTCAGTGATCTGCGTCATATTTCCAGGAACCATGTGATTTTTAGAATTTTGCCTCTTTAGGGAAGAAAAAAAGAAGTGACCATAAAGTTAAACTAAGACTTACAGTACTTCTATTAGAAGGCAACTCTTGGATGAAATTTCCTTGAATTTTGCGTTAATCTAACCCAGTTGTAACCTCTAGTTTCTCGGAATTGCATGCAAAATTGCAATGCTAGGGAGAAAAGGGAATTTAGTATAGAGTTAAGTAAATGACTCAGGGGTTTGGAACATTTAAAGATTCACTGTTTAACAACCACTGAGATTTAGAAGGGTCAGCTTGCACTCATTTCATTTCATTATTGCTGTATCACAATGAAAACGTGGCAGATTTGAGAAACTGCACAGTCTTACAAAAGCCAAACTGTCTTTGAAAAATTTTCAGTCCCAACTCATGCTTTTTTTCAAGAATTAATGATTACAGGAAGAATTCTGACCCACAATTTGTGTTGAATTAATGTTTCTTTCTGTATTTTAATATCCACAGTTGTTAGCTGCTTTGACCTTAATTATTTCTAATGAAATGGGAGAAAGATACATGGAGCTCTGTTCAGAGATATGTTTGCTTTGTATAGCTTCTGACATAGTTTTAATATATATAATATTTGTCATAGGATCATGTTTTTAATATAGTTAGGCACTCTTCTATAGTTGTTTATTTCAGGATGATTTTATGCCCACTGCAAAGGCAATGAGAGGCTATATCCTAGCAGTTGAGAGCTCTCTCCTGAGCAACTCAGGTGACCGTGATTCTTCTAAATCATGACGATTGAACTTCCAGAGAGTCCAGGCTGATTCACCGTTTGAGTAGTAAAGCCATATTCTTGTTGATACACATTCTCCACCCCCACTGTGTCTCTCTGTCACTCTGTTTCTGTCTCTGTGTGTGTGTGTGTCTCTCTCTGTGTCTCTGTCTCTGTCTGTCAGTTGTCTGTCTCTCCCTCTGACTACAACATAGCAGCACAGGAAAAATGTACAAAATCAATCTTATGTGAGGAAAAAAAGAGAATGAAATGAAAAAACAAAATGAATTAGGAAAATAAGACTAAAATAATCACTAATATTTTTTAATTCATAATGTATTTATTTCTGACAGCAAACATTGTCTTTTTCCTTTGGTTTCTTCCAGTGATCATTTATTCATTAATCATAAATTTACTGAATTTCTACTCTGTCTCTGATGATGTTCAAGTTTTAAAGAAATTTATTGTCCCTTTCATCATGGAAATTTTATTCCACTTAGAGACAGCACACAAAAGTCTGTTATGATACACTTAATTGAGAGAATTCTGAGTTGTATTATGATCACTGAAGAAATTAAACATGAGGATACATGAAGTTGCTCAGGGAGAATCACACATGGGATGTTTGAAAAATTCTTTCTGAGGTGGTGATGTTTGGCATGAAACCTAAATAAACAGAAAGAAACAACTACTCACTAAGTCATAGCAAGAGGAGTGCAGGATTCTAGGCCATGGGACTCTTTGGGGAACTGGAGCTCTGAGGTAGAGAGCAGCCATTAAAACTTAGGTTCATTATATATGGAAAGTGAATGTTTAATGGTGTCACAGAATAATAATGAATAGCTAGAAAGGCGAAAGATACACATAACATCCTTACAGTAATGATTTATTTGGGGGGTCTGGGAATTTAGCTCAGTGACACAAGCTCCTACCTGGCCAAAAAAAAAAAAAAAAAAAAAAAAAAAAAAAAAAAAAAAAAAAAAAAAAAAAAAAAAAAAAAAAAAAAAAAAAAAAAAATAGAAAAAGAAAAAAAAAAGAAAAATGATTTATTTGAAGTGAATTTTTAACTATGGAACAATATTGAGATAGATGAGTTTCATACTCGCCTTCGAGGTTTAAACCATTACTCTTGCAGTTATGAAGGCAAACATTTACAGGGGTTGGAAAAGAATATAGCAGGGCATGTGCTGAAGTTTTTAGAAATATGAAGTCCCTTACTTCTTATGGGATTCTTTGAAATAAGATTATGCTGGGTAGGCTAAAGTGAAAAAGTGATATATTGAGAGAATCTGCTAAATCTGATGGCTTGGAGGTGTAAAAGATGTTCCCTTCTACATAAATACTATGATTAATTATATGGCATATGTATGAAACAAGTGGGGATCACTCCAGAGAGACTGTGTGAGATTTTTGGCACTGAAGTTGTTGCTCACAACCTACTTTGCACACTGATGCAGTGGTCGCAAACATGAGACACATATAATTGTGTTTTTCTTCTAGGGAATAAGTTGCTAATGTATGAGTTGCTTTTTCTCAGCTGCAATTTCAGTGTTCAGGTTTAATTGCTACTTTGTCATAGAGAAATGGGCTCTGAGTTACAGTTCTGCATTCAGTCTCTAAAAGGTCGCCGTCCTTGTCACCGCAGGTCTAAGACAGAGCACTCTAATGCTTGCAACACATCATGCTTTGATAAATTACGAAGAATTTATTAAGCATTTTGGCACCTAAGTATTATAATCCAAAGCATATCTGTAATT
Source organism: Dasyprocta punctata (assembly GCA_004363535.1). NCBI lineage: Eukaryota > Metazoa > Chordata > Mammalia > Rodentia > Dasyproctidae > Dasyprocta > Dasyprocta punctata. Next base: position 20,915 of record RJWM01025786.1, on the reverse strand, counting down.
CAATGACCTCAGTATTAATAATTAGAAATTTTTGCTCCTATTTCCAGTTTTTTTCTGTTTTCAATACTCATGTTTTTCCTTTTCGGTTATTCCCCATTGATTTTCCATGCTTTTTCACTGAAGGTCAATCCTCTTAATTTAGGAGTTCTACTTTAAATGAAAATAAGAAGCATGCAAACTTTTTAAAAAAATGTTTTAAAGAGAAAAAAAAGACACAGAAAAGAAAAGCTAAAAACAAGAGACACACAAACAACAACTACAAGAGCAGCAGAAAACCCCAAAACCTTAACAATGTACACTTTCAAATCCAGAAGATAGGGATTTAACAATGGTTGTAATATCATTTTTTAAAAACATTCTACTTTGGCCAGTTGAATTATGGCAAAACAAGAAATGTTTACTTTTCATTTTAGATTTGAAAATATCATAGAGATTTCATCTCACCAAGCCAGCAGTCCATGCTTCTACAGTTAAAGTCTTCCACCTCCTTAGGCAACTGCCTCTCCTCAAGTGGAAGTGCATCTACTTAATATCTCACCAAAGTAATTGTTTTAACATATTCTCATTAAAATGTTAGCAGGCATACTGTACTACGAGATACATAGTTTACCTAAACATATCATTACTGCATGGATTATATGATTTACCTACCTGTGGATCTTTAGATGTCATTGATAATTGTCCTCACAGGGTATCTAATGTACACTTTTATCAAGAAGAGGCATAATGTTCAGTTAGGTATTTGCATATATATTTTCCTTTCATTAGTGCAAAGGTAAACATGAATTTTTTTATATAATAGGGCAACAAAAAATCATACATAGACCCAATGATTAAAAAATTAGGAACTGGTATGGTTAGTTAATACATGAAATGCTACAATTATATTTCTCAAATACAAATACCTGTATTTCTGAAAGGAATTATGACTTTATAAATAAACATTAGAATATGTATCATTTGTTTGACTATACATATTTCATAATACCTTTCAAAATCAAAGGGGTTGCGTCCTTTGCAGATATGGTCTGGATTTTTTAAAGGTCATTACAAGAAAAACAGATAACATATTCTCTACCCACCTCTATTGAGGAGTCTGCTTCCAGTTGTCAGCATCGGAGTCCACACTGGGGCAGCAGTGAGAGCTGTTGACTCTATAAACCTTGGAGACCCCAAGGCAGAAGTGCAGGGGACTCAGCCAAACACTTCCTGCTGCATCCCTGGGGAAGGCGCCCCTGGGGATCAGCTCCTGAGCAAGAGCCTCTTCCAGGAATTCAGGGAGACACATTCAGGGTCTCTCTGGTTTCAGTTCCTTGTTGCTTTCGCATCTTTCTCATTCATGTGAGGGGAATATATGCCCACGTGGGACCCCTTCCTGTTTTCTTCCTTCCTCTCTCAACAGACTTTCACAGCTTTGCATTATGAGTTTTTATTTACTTTACAGTACAGCCTCTTCTATATATTTGGTAATGGAAAATTAAAGATTGTCTTTTGTGCAATAACTTTTCCACACTTATGCCCATTGTTCACAACTAATGTTCTTCCATGTATCAGATTTCTCAAGTGACACATTGGCAATTTGATTTTGAAGTGTTCACTCTTATCCTGCATGAAATCCCGTGCACATTTCTTCAGTGCATGGAAACTGCCGCTTTAACATGCATTCTCCTAAGATAGTGGCCTCCGTATCTGCCAGTGCTTATGAAAGTTTATACAGTCCTGAACTATGAGGGATTCCTTTTCCCTAAACCACAAGACTTTCTCCTGGCAAAAAGAGAGGAAAAGTAATTTTTATTTTGAATAAAAATATTTATCTATCACAGATAGTCTCCCAATTACCAAATTTTAAGATGAGCAGTGTGTGAAAATGGTGCTGTCACCTTCTTAATGGAGGCATAATTTTATTTTTTATGCATACAATGGGTGGTAACTACCTAAGAAATGGTGATTGGAGAATTCACAGTCTGTAGGTCTAGTACCAGAGGGACCATGTGGCAGGAGGACTAGCTAGAGATGTAATAAATAAATCACTGAAAAGTGATGGAAATATAATACATTGAATATTAATATATTGACCTTAGAAAATTTAAAGTTGGTTATAGAAATGTTTGATGAGTTTTCTAAAATGCAGATATGCAGCTCCTCCTTTGAGGACTAATATTTAGGATGTATGAAGAATGCAACAAAATTAGACATGCCAAAACTAAGATTCAACCAAAAATTTGCAATTGGAATGAGTAGTCTTTTCTCTGAAAGAGAGGCACAAATGGAAAATAAATACATTAAAAATGTCCAGTATATTTGGGGAAGACAAATGCAAATTCAAATAATACTGAAATTTCACCTTAGTCCAGCAATATTAAAAAACAACCAATGATAGCAAAGTTGTGGAAAAAAAGAAACATTTCTACACTCTCAGTAACATTTGTAAACTACTGTAACCACGATGAAAATCAGTATGGAGAATCTTTCAAAAAGAAAAATATTAGAAATTTCGTTGGACCCATAAATACCATTCCTGCATATTTACCTGAAAGAGCTAAATTCATTATATATCATACACATTTATTGTACCACAACTCACAGTAGATAAATCATGAATGTGGCATATGCACCCATCAGCAAATCAATGGATAAAGAAAATGGAGTACGTATACACGGTGAAACAGTATTCAGCCATACAGAGGGGTAAATGTGACTCATTTTTAAGGAAAATACACGGATTGGGACAATGTAATACTGAATGAAATAAGCCAGCTACAGAAGGTTAAATATCATATAGCTTCTTAACATGGAAGATCAAAAGTATAAAAATTTGAAGATCAAAATACAGGAGAACTGTTAAGAAACAGGCAGGTAGACTTTGTAGAGATGGGAAGAGGATTGGAAAAGGAGACAGAATAGAAATCAAGGGGCAAGGGGCTCATAAATGATTATGCTTTTCTTTCTATATATGTGTACCAACACTCAGCCTAATGCAACTGTTATGTAACACAAACATACATTAATAAAAGGAATTTATAAACACTGCTCACACCAAAACCATATTATGGGATCTGGAATTAGTTTGAAAGACTGCTTTCTCTCCTTAGACATTTCTGCAGTCAGGGGAACAGATAGTGTTTTCACACATGAATCCAGGTATGATCTGTAGCGCTCGGGAAGGTTTGTTTCAGTTTAACTGGATTAAGGGATGTCCAGGTCTGCAGTCAGGTGCATTTCTAGGTGTGTTCGTGAGAGTCTGTTTCCAGATGGATTAGGTTTTGAATTTATAAGCAGAGGAAAGATCTGCCCAAGTAGTATAGGTGATCTATTATTGACTGAATACATAAATAAAGCAAAAGGTACAGAAAAGTTGACTCTTATGCTTTGCGCTAGAACATCTATCGCTCTTGCCCTCTGTTCTCAGGACTTTGGCTCCAGGTTTCCCCGCCTCAGTAGTGCAGTTCTCAGCCTCCTGACTCCAGGCTCCTGGTTCTCAGCTCTTCAGTCCAAGACTACAAGTAAACTTAGAAGCTCCTCTTAATGGCAGGCCTTCCAAGTTTATCTGAATTAAGTCATCAGATTTTTCTTCTTCCTGAAGACCGAAGTTCATGGGATTTGTTGATCTTCACTGCATTTAAGTCAATTTTCATAAATAATTTACATAGATAGAGGGGAAGAGATCACACTGTACAAACTCACAGAAACACACATGTGTCTTCTTGAATCTTTCTATGGAGAAACCCATCTTCAGTTGCAAAATTTCAACCTTGTCTCATAGTAAATGACAAAATGCCCTTTTATAACATCGTTAATAGGTGGTCTTGCTGGAGGTTTAGCTCATCAGCACAAATACCTGCCTGGCAAGTGCAAGGTCGAGTTAGATCCCTGGTACAAAAAAAAACAATGGTAGTCTTATACTGATTTATACATTTCAGTAAAGGGCATATTTAATCATTTCTATCTGTGTTTTCTTGGTTCACTAGCTTTATGATGAAATGTTTTGATCTCCATAGTCTTAAAAATTGCAATTAACTGAGGTAATGTAAGTGATTGCTACATATTTGAAAAATTAAAAAATGTGGGGGACTTATGGATGTTGCTATCAAGATTTGCATGAGTGCATTCTTGTAAAAAAATCAACAAAAAGTGATATGGGACCCGTCCGATCTCTCAGGAGCTATTCCTATTCCCTATACGTATTTCTCATTCTTTTTCTCTAATAATTTTTCTACTATGAAAAACAAAATAAAATAAATATCAACAAAAATTAAGGGAACTATTTAGAGATCAAATTTTGCAGAGCCTTTGGAATCAAACAAAGCTTAGAATTGATATGAAAAATGTGTATTCAAAGATAACTGATGAATCTTGGTAACATAAATTAGTATTTGCTTTAACACTTTGGTATTTAGGGAATATTCAACATACACCAGTGCATCACACAGTAGGAGAAACACAAGTTTTATAGAAAAAGTCCAGAGTCCTGACCATTTACTTACAAAAGTCTCAATGCAATCTTTCTTAATAGCTGAGTAGTACTCCACTGTATAAAAATACCACATCTTTTTTATCCATTCTTTGATTGATGGGCACTTGGGTTGTTTCCAAAATCTGGCTATTACAAATTGGGTTGAGACCATACTCATAAGTGAGATAAATCAAACCCATATGTGTAAATACCGTACTGTCTCCCTAGTGTAAGAAATGGAAAAGTATATATGATCCAAAATCTATAATAAATACTACATAAGGGTAAAAAACAGCTCAAAGAGCAAAAGTAATTGGGAAGAGAAAAGGCGGAAAGAGAAAAGGGAAGAGGAAAAGATATAAACCTGTATATATGTATATGTAAGATAACTAAAATGAACACACTGCTGAATGTATTCATTATTGAGAAAGAACAATTAATACTCATATGATTAGATCAATTTTACATGTCTATATCTGTTAATGTAAGAAACCATTTTAAAGATAACGATACACAATATTGCAACCATTGTCAAGTTTCTATCATCTGGTTTTGTAAACCTGCAATGTTACTGTAGTGCATTTACTCTACTCATTTATTTGTCTCTTTTGCTTGTTGTCTTTGTTATATATGTCTTTTTTTCTTTCTTTTTCCTTCGCTTAAATAAAAAAAAAGGAAAAAGTTCAGAAAAAAACATTAAGCAGATAAATACTAGGAACAATGCTCCATGATGTAGCATGGGTTTGTCAAAAAAGCAAGCACATTGCTTAGAGGAATTTGCCAGTGAGTGCTGGGCATAAGATGACTAAGACAGGAATAAAATAACTGAGGAAAATCCTTCAACACAATAGAGGAAGGCTGAAAGACAAAAACATAAAAGACACAAGGTACTTAATATATAGTGAGAAAAATGGCAGATAAATTAAAGCGTGTAAAAAATTATCTGAAATACAATGAGTTAAAACTTTAATTGAAAGCAATATTGGAGCCGGGCGTGGTGGCGCACGCCTTTAATCCCAGCACTCAGGAGGCTGAGGTAGGCGGAGCGTTGTGAGTTCGAGGCCGGCCTGGGCTACAACGCGAGCACAAGGCCGGCCTGAGCTACATAGTGCGACCCTGCTTCAAAAAACCAGGGCCGGGAGTTTGGCTCAGCAGCTTAAGTGCCTGTCTGGCAGGCGCGAGGCTGTGAGCTCAATCCCTGGTGCCACAAAAAAAAAAAAAAAAAAAAAAAAAAAAAAAAAAAGAAAGCAATATTGACTTAATTTATTCTTATTTTCAGAGTAGGAAAATTTACTGGGGAAATGGAAGCAGGAATAGAAATGAAGAATAGGAATAGCTCCTGACAGAAAGGAGGGATACTGAATTGGTGGTTCATTAAAGCTTAAGTTAATCAAAATTTGTTAATCCAAATAGTGGCTATTTAAAAAGGCAGAAATTACATACAAAATCACAAGTACACTGAAAATAAAAGGCATCTTATGAAAACAAAATACAAAAGAGAGTTGCAGAAAATATAGTAAAGTCACAAAAACATATTTAAATCAGTAATTGTTACCCTAAAACAGAGAAACATTAAATAATGGTAAATGAAAGAAACAGAAGTAAATTTGTCATTATTATTTGACAAATTATTCTTTAAACTAAAACCACCAAAATGTCAGAAAGAACTGACAAATAACAAAGGGATAACCATAATTTAACTCAAAATTCTAGTATCAATCTCAATAATTGATGGGACAGGTATGGAGAGAGCAGCAGCACAAGAGAAGACACGATTAGCACCAGGAAGCCTGCTGATCTGAATGAAATTCCCATGGCGACTGTCAATGAATAATTGTTTACAGTGGGCTTCTTAATTCTGAGGATCTTCCCCCTTTGTTGAGGAGCTTGTATGTGCAGAGGTCTCTGCTGTGAAATTTAGATTCTTTTTAACATTGCTGTTATCTCCTTCTAGCTAGCAAGATTTGTGCGATGCTGTTGTACCAGCAAATAATAATTATCTGCATTGACAAACATTATTTAGAGCAAAATCACCCTTGTGGAAAGCCCTAGCTTACAGTTGTCCATAATTTAAATAGAAGCTTTAATTTTGTTTACTATATGTTAATGATCTATTATAATTACTCATATAACTCTAAACAGGGCACTAAGCAAGCCTTCAATTTGGTCAATTATTGGACAAAATCTAGTTGCATAATTACCAGATGAAAAAAGTTATAAAATGCATTTTTATGTAAGAAATAACATTTAACGTAACATGCTCCTTCACCCTCTACATGTGAAAGTATCATTCTAAGTGAAACTTGCCTACAAAAAACAAAACACAACACAACAAAGCAAAACACAACAAAACCAGAAAATGATTTATTAGAGGTATAAAAGCAGATCCTAAAATAGAAGTTGATTTTGTTTCTAGAAGTCATTTTTGAAATATCATGAACACAGAAGCCTGGCTGCTTCTGCTGACCACTTGCTTCAGAGCCTCCTTGATGTCCTTGTTCCGGAGGCTGTAGATCAGGGGGTTCAGCATGGGGATGACCACTGTGTAGAAGACCGAGGCCATCTTGTCTGTGTCCAGGGAATGGGCAGAGCTGGGCTGCAGGTACATGAAGATCAGGGTCCCATAGAACACGGTCACCGCCAGCATGTGGGAGCCACAGGTGGAGAAGGCTTTGCGCCTTCCCTCAGCCGAGCGCATCCTCAGGACGGCAGAAACAATGAACAGGTAGGAGACCAGGACGATCAGGACAGAGGCAATGAACGTGACCCCAGCACAGCTCAAAACCCACAGCTGTTTGGAGCGAGTGTCTGAGCACGCGAGCCTGAGCAGAGGCAGGTCATCACAGTAGAAGTGATTGATGACATTGGAGCGGCAGTAGCAGAGTCTGAATGTCAGGGTGGTGTGGAACAGTGCCATCAGGAAGCTGTAGCCGTAGGGTACAGAGACGAGCTGCATGCAGAGGCCCGGGGACATTCTGACCGTGTAGAGCAGAGGGCTACAGATGGCCATGTACCTGTCGTAGGCCATGGAGGCCAGGAGCAAGCACTCTGACACCATGCAGGTGAGAAAGCAGCCCAACTGAGCGGCACAGGCATGGAAGGAGACAGCATTTCGTGGGTACAGGAAATTGCCCAGCATTTTGGGAGTGATGGTGGATGAATAGCAGAAATCTACAAAAGCCAGGTTGCTCAGGAAGAAGTACATGGGTGTGTTGAGTCTCGTCTCTGATCTGATGACCAGGATCAAACCCAGGTTGCAAGTGACCGTGAAAATGTAGATGGATAGGAATGCCAGGAAGAGGGGCATCTTCAATGCCTGGCGGTCCGTGAGGCCTGAGAGAACAAAGTCTGTCACCTGAGTGCAGTTCATGTCAGCCCCGTGTCCTCAGGACATCTGTGTGGCCAAGAACAGGAGAGTGATGTCCAAATGCTGTGTTTGTAATATCATTCCGACAATCAGTGATTGTATCCTGCACTTCCTGGTAAAGTGTTTCTGTTTGTGTGTTTTATGCTCCCCTAGTATAAAGACTGTAGTCACACTGGTTTGGGGAATGGGATGGAAAGTGGAAAGACATATTGGTGGGAAAAGGGTATTTTATTTTCCTTATATTCCATTCGTAAATGCAAAAATGGGAACTATGAAACAGACTGTGTCATCACAAGTGTATGATCAAAGGATTTGTATGCTGTTTAAAAGGAGAGGTTGCCCTGTCTCAGCTGTGCATTTGTAGAAGGGGTGTTGTTATTTACGACACGAACTACAGCAAATCTTCTGCAGTACTGTCACTAGGACAGATGCAACCATACTGTTTATTGTCTCAAGACTACCAGATGCAAAATTTTGTACTTTTTATTTTGCATTAGTGATTTATTACATATGAGCAATCTAGATCACAGTATAATCACAACGATACGTGAATACTTCAAATACTCGGTAACTAACTTTATGGAAGGCACAATAGCATGTTTATCTCAATAAACCTTAATGGAAAATCCTATATTTATGCCTATTTTACAAATTATAAAGAGGAAAATAAAGTAGAAAACATCCAAATATTAGATGTGTTTTGTGTAAGTTGGGCTTTAAAGCCATATGATTTTTACTCAGCAATCTGTAGGTCCTAATTTTATTCTTAGTATAATACGTCATATTTCTTCTGATTGTAGAAACCTTATTTCTACCCAAATTTTCAGAATATAACGTTATTTTATATCAAATTATGTTGACATTGTGATCAGAATAAAAATTATGTTTGGTTTCTAAGAGAAAGGAAATTTGTTTACTTACTAACTTACAAGTCACTTGGAACTATGGTTTGTAAATTAATTTTGGTTCATCTACTAAGTTTAAATTTGTGTATCTTCTGTTTATTCTTAGTTGCACTGACTAATTTTCTAATTTTTATAATTGAATTAGCAAATGTCCTAATAATGCCAAGAGTCCCTATTTCTTTGCTTCTCTCCCTCATACCCTTTGTTTCTGTCCCTTTTACATCTGAAAATTCAACAGGAAATCTTAAAAATTGATAAATTTCTTTGCATATGCTGAAATTGCTCTTCAATGAAAAATGCAAATAAGTCTAAGTTCTTCGCATATCTTCCGAATATATTAAAAACTTCTAGGTTCTAGCAAGTATTATTTATTTTATTGAAAAGTACATTTTTCTAACGTTTTTACTCAGCATATTTATTATGAAGCTCTGTGTAATAAATTCAAGGAATTCTAAATCAAATGTATATTACCCTAGCAATCCTAAAAAGTATAAAGACATTCATTTTCAAACATAGCAACACAGAAATGTAAGAAAATAAGCACTCAGGAATCCACAAATTCCAAATCTCCAATGAATATGTTAAGAAAGTGAAAGTCAATGTGGACCCAAAAAGCTAGGAAAAATCAAAGTAAAGAAATGGTTAGAAAAAGCAAAGAGAAAAAGTGAGATAAAACATTTGCTTATTTTGCTTCTCACACCAAGTCCATTCCCTAAATGTTGACAATTAAAGACAGCTTGTGCTTAGTTTTGAATGTGCGTGTGACTCTTTACACTGCAGTGCAGAATCTTGTTACAATTTCCTCTCCCTTCAGTTCTGAAACAGCGATGACACCTATTGTTCCTCTTCATAGGATCTGCCTCTGGTTTCTACCGTCTTAACTTCCTTTCTCTCTAAGAAAAAAAAATGGGCAAATGGACATTAAAGGGAAAATTTTTCTGTGTATCTTTCAAGGTACATTTTAATACGCTCTCTTTTCTGAAATCCTACTTGCTTTCCCTTCCCCTATTGACTCAGCATCTTTCATAACTGTGTTTTGGAAACACTTTGGACATCACCTCATCTATAGCCTTCTCTCACTCATCACATTTGTCTCCACTTCTCCTGATGGACTGTAGACACCTTATGTTTGTGAGAAGCGCTCTTTTCCTTATTTCCTGACACAGCTCCTTCCAGCAATCAGGTGGTGGAGACTGTAAATGAAACATCAGCAGTGACAGTTGAAGCTTTCTCCAATTTTTTTCTTAAGGTATCTTCCTTTCTGTGGAAAGTATCTCTAGAGTTGCAGTGGTGACCTTTGTCTGATGATCTCCCCACTAAACCCGGCTAAATCTCTAGCTACTGCAAGAGTGGAAAGTGACTTGTTCATAGATTAAAATCTAGTCATTCAGAAGCTTGACCCTTTCAAAGCAGAATTTTTGTTACTCAAACTATTCAGGAATATTTGTATATCATTATGAATATATGTATCAAAAGTAAGCAAAGTCTAGAAAATACTGTTTAACTGCATTTAAAAAATGTACTCTAAACTGTTTTCACTCTATCCCACCAAACTAAACTCCACTTAAATTAAATTCTATTCTTGAAATACTACCATGGTGTTCTTACCCATGAATCTATGAAGTCCACCATCTGAAAATAATCTCTTTGAACTTACTCAGAGAAGATGTGCATTTAAGTTTCCACGTGATGGGTGCATATGGGGTTGTCTCACGGTCCTGTCTGTGTCTGTGTCCCAAGGGATCTTATCTCAGAGTCTGAACAAACAAGGTTATGAAAAAAAACAGACTCCATGTTCCACTGGCAGCCCCACTGTGCACTGCCATGTTTGAATCACTGTTGCTCTATCTCTATGTGTCTAGTGTGGCATTATTTCTAAGACGCATCTAACCCTTAAAATAAGAGTGTATATTTGTTTTCAGTACATTTGTGCTTTAAATCATTAGTGTCAGTCTGCAAATCTGGTGTTGAACTGCTTAGGAACTACTCTTGGGAATTTTTACCAAGAGTTTTTTGTGACATGTGTGGACGGTCCTCAAGCTCTCGGGCTATGCACTGACTTGCTAGTCACAGGGACATCAAGGACATATGAGAAATATATTATCAATGTTTTATGTAGATATGGGGGTGGATTTACATGTCATATTATGGTCATAAAATTAAAATCTGTTCTTTAGTTTTATATTTTAAAAATTTCTAACAAAGAACATGGACTATAATATTTTGATGGTCATAAGAAGAATCACGTTTTTCGCTGTGACATATGAACATAACACATACAATTTGAAAACAGAATAAGTGCTTACAAGTTGCCCCATGATGTAATTGTATTAATGATAAAAATAATACAAATTTCACTGGTGGAGTCTCTATATTCCAGGTGGTAAATGACCTTTCTAGGTAAAGTTGTTTCCTCAGTAAGATAGAGATGGGCTATCAACCCACTGGGACTGCATTCCATCTTTGTTTATGCCTAGTGATAAAATGCCACGCCTTGTGGTCCGGTACTGAGATGCTGCATCTGCTTGGGTGGTGCGACATACAAGCATGTGCGTGTGCTCTCACGCACACTCACACACACTCACACACAAAGAAAATTTAGGAGCATGCGTGATAAAAGTGACCCTGAAGGAGATGTTTTGTACTAACGAATATAAAACTAATCATTTACAAAGAAAGAAAGACACCGTTTCTAGAAATCACATTTAGTTTTGTAAATCTTTGTACTTTATTCTTGAGTACTATGTGTTGTTGGTACACATCAAGGAGTTTCTTTGCAAATTTTACTGCTTTTGCACCATATAGCATTCGCTGATGAATTCTGATCTCCCTTTATCCAACCTCCTCCCACCTCCTCCTCAACCTTTATGATACCTGATTTTATACTTTAAGTTCGGTGTATGCAAGAGAATTTGAAATACTTATCTTTCCATATCTGCCTTGTTCTAACACAGACTCAAGTGTATCCCAGCAACAATTAAAGTGACCAACACATACCATGAGCTCAGGTGCTCTGAAATGAATGAAAACATAAAGAAAACATGGTATAGATGAGCAGTGGACTATTACATAGCCACAAGGAAGAAAAGAGTTTGGTTTTTTGTAGCAATAGAAGTGGAACTGGAAGACTTCCATTTTTACACTTGTTTACTACATTGTGAGATACAAATTAAGTCACCATAATAAATTATGGAGGAGATTTTACAGAGGGCCAGAAGCAACAAATATTATGTGTTGCTTTATTTTATTTAGGATGTCCCCAAACTTTATGTAATGAATATGCATATGTAACACTTGGTGCTCTTACTTAATACAAATTGCATATTTTATTAAAACCACTACCAGTGTCCTTACGTGACCATGGTTTAATGCATCCTACACCATCCATTTTTTCACTTTTGAACCTCTACAGGGCTTATAAGACATGTCTATATTAAAACTATAATCAACTCATGATCACTGGAGAGCTTGGCTCCTGAGGTATAAATATGTATATGATTAATGATTTTTATGAAACATTAGGCTACATGAATTCATCAGTGTTTACCATTGATTAGTGAGTGGATGAATAGTCAAACAATACATAATCTTATTTTTCTTATGTTTAGTGGATCTGTGCATTTCTAGAATGAAGTGATTTTTCCCATTTTCAGGAAAATTGAAAGGCTCTGAGGGATTATGGAGCCTCCCTGCAGCTGCCCATTCTTTTGTAAAGATAATTTATTGCTTTATACTTCTGATATGCAATGATGATGATCATTTTGGGGAACTGGTACATATACATATCACAGTGTGTCATTTTTACCTCCCATTCTTCACCCATCTTCTGCTCTCCCCTGCTTCCCAGGCCCCCATCCTACTTCCTCAAAGTCTATTCCCCTGTTTCTTAACTTCTCTATTTTCTTTTGCTCTTTAAGTTGTTTCTCATATGAGGGAAACTTTGAGATACTTAACCTTTTGCCTGTGGTTTATTAAAGCTAGCATCATTGTCTCAAGATGCATCCACTTTCCTATAAATGATTAGGCGATTTAAAAAGTGCATGACAAAGTACAAAATATGATCTCCAGTATTCTAGGAGGAATTTGTCAGTTACTTTAAGTAACAAAATTTTCCTCTGGATGCCTCCTATTTGTTCCCCTAACTTAGAATGTTTTAGAGAAAAAAAAATCGCTGGAAAATTTAGCAATCATTAGACAATACTGTATTAATCTTTACTTTGTTTAGCCATTTTTATCATTCATAACCTTATATATTCATTGAGTAAAAATATCATGGTGACAAAAAAATGAAAGTGTTACAGGCAGCTGGGATTTAGCTCAGTGGTTCTAGCACTTGTCTGGTACATGAGAGATCAAGAGTTCAACTCATCATACCAAAAAAAAAAAAGTTGAAGTGTTATAGGCACCTGAGTTTGATAGAAATACTATAGGCAGTCAAACAGGGGTGGGCCCTGGAAGAAACCAGAACAGAGGACCAGATACCTTGTAACTGAGAGAGAAATAGACACCTCAGCTGTGGGACAAGCCTCAAGACAAAAGAGAAATCAAATGCACCCACTAAGGATAATCATCAGGAATTGATATTCTAAATAGGTCTGTCACCCTGAGGAAGCCAAGAGTCACCATCCCAACCCCCTACAGGAAGAGTCCCTGCTCTTTAAGCATGCCCACTTACTATGTTACTCACTTGCTCATTTGTCCCTGATTTAATCAATCTTACCTGAGCTATTAATCTTATTGGTTGACCATAGTTCTGTCCCACCTCATGCCCACTTTACAAGTTTCTGTGTTTGCCCCACCTCAGACCTGCCTCACTTTGTGATTTTGCTCTGTAAAATCCCTAGAACAGACAGAGTCCTTGGCAACTCACTCAGGACCCCTTCTGTCTCTCTCAGATGGAGGCTTTGTTTCTAGCAATAAATATATTCTGCTCTTAACCTCCATCATTCCTAAAATTGGTTCTTCATTTGTACAGAACACACCCTCGTAATGTACATACAGAGGGAAGAAAAAAAGGAAAAAATAAAAGGGGGAGCCAATAATAGGAAAAAAACATGATAAGGATAAGTCCGTATGTATGTTTGGTTTTTTTGTTTGTCTGTTTTTGCGGCACCAGGGATTGAACTCACAACCTCGCGCGCCTGTTAGACAGGCACTTAAGTCACCGAGCCAAACTCCCAGCCCTGGTTCTTTGAGGCAGGGTCCCCCTACGTAGCTCAGGTAGGCCTTGTGCTCGCGTTGTAGCCCTAGCTGGCCTCAAACTCACAATGCTCCGCCTACCTCACCCTCCCAAGTGCTGGGATTAAAGGTGTGCGCCACCATGCCCGGCTCAATATGTATGTTTTAACCATCAATGTTAATGGTCTCAATTCACCAGACCAAAGACATAGACTGGCAGAATGGATCAAGAAGCCAACAATATGCTGTATACAAGAAACACATTTAATTCAAGAAGAAACCCATAGACTGAAAGTCAAAGGATGGAAAACAGTACTCCATGCAACAGGAATTCAGAAAAAAGCAGGGGTTGCTATTCTATTTGCAGATAATGTTAATTTTAAGCCAAGACTGATTAAGAGAGACAAACAAGTTCACTGTATCTTTGTAAAGGGAACAGTCCAACAGGAAGAGATAACAATCATAAACATATATGCAACAAATATTAGTGCACTCAGGTATATAAAACAATTATTAATGGACATGAAAAATCAAACAAGCCTTAATACAATTGTATTGGGAGACCTCAATACCCCGCTGTTACAAATCTACAGGAAGTTTCTCAAGAGACAAACAAACAAACAAACAAGCTTTTATCACTGTATCCCTGAGACCTAAAACAGGATCTTACTGAAATTTAGTATCCCATAGATGCTTTTGGAAGCATGTAATATGCAAATCTTGTGTAGCCTGTGGCTGTTTTGCTGAAAAAGATACTCTGGGTATTCAGTATTACCGACTTATTCATAGAAACAAAAAGTGAACCCAAGGCCAGTGTGCACCACACAAGCTTGATGTTGGATGGTGACATTAACGATTCCCTGAAATCCAGTGAATTCTGTATACAGATGAATCTTGATGGTCAGGTTTACCTTCACCAACAGAGACTAAAACACATTATTATTTTATTAGAGTGATAAATAACATCAATATCAGTAAATTTCAAGTATATGGCACTTGGTTTTAAAACTTAGCACATTTCATTTCCTACGAAATGTCTACAGAATCAGTTTTCTGTATTTTCAACTTCTTAGCTTCATGTGAGAGATAGTTTTTATTTTTGAAAAAGTGAAGCATGAATTTCTTATTCATTAAAATGCTAGAATTAATGGAGGACTTATGGAATAGGATGGTGCATCAGCGATTGCTGTGTAGATTTATTTGACTTCTGCAATGAGGAATCAAACCAAACCAAACCAAGTCAAACAAACCACACCAAACCAACGAACCAAGCAACAAACAAACACAAAACCTACAAAGGAACACACTTTGATTCCCATCTGCAGTTGGGTGGGCAGAATTGTAGGGAAGCTCTACTGTAATGATCCTGCTTAACCACACAGAATCCCTGATTTACCGTGAATAACAGTGTTGTTTGATATAAGAAGTGTTTTGTCCTGATAAAGAAGAAAACAAGTTGAAAGGTATGTCTATTTTTTGATACTAAAGTGCAATGATGGAGTATTAAAGATGGACACTGAATGTTAGGTGCGAATTTTGAATCGATGAGTTAAGGTTCTCTTGAGGGCATCTTTTACTTCTCTGTTGCGCAGGCTGTAGATTAAGGGATTCAGCATCGGGATCACCAAGGTATAAAACACAGAGGCCATTTTATCAACATCAAAAGTGTGGCTGGATTTGGGCTGCAGGTAAATAAACAGCAATGTGCCGTAGAACACTGCCACCACGGTCAGATGGGAGCTACAGGTGGAGAAGGCTTTGCACCTCCCCTCAGTTGAGTTCATCCTCAAAATGGCCACAAGAATAAACATGTAAGACACAAAAACGATCAGGAACGAGGACAGCAAGTTACAGCCAGAGAAGATCAAGATTATCAGTTCTAATTCATGCGTGTCAGAGCAGAGCAGGGTCATCAGAGGGAGACAATCACTAAAAATACCTGATGATGTTAGAGCTGCAGAAAGATGACATAAACAACTTCACTGTGAGCAATAGTGACACAAAGGTGCTGTAGATGTAGGGAACAATAACCAAATCCCAACACACTTTGTCTGCCATGACAACCATGTATGTGAGGGGTTTGCAGATGGCTACATAGCGATCATAGGCCATTGCTGAGAGTATAAACAGTTCAGCAATGATGAAAATCTCAAAGAACGCCAGCTGGGTGGCACAACCACTATAGGAAATGGTGTTTTTGTGAACTACATAATTTACCATCATCTTTGGGCCAATGACTGTGGAGTAACCAAGATCAGTTATTGATAAATGTCTAAGAAAAAATACATGGGGTTGTGTAGCTTTGAGTCCAAATGGGTCAAGATGACCATGTTCAGGTTGCCCTTTACTGTGACCAAATATATGATGAGAAAGATTGCAAAAAGTGGCCCCTGGAGGCTAAGGTTTTCAGTGACCCCCAAGATAATAAATTCAGTAACCTGAGTCACCACATTGTGATTGAGTTTCTCCGTATGGTTCATCTTGGTAACCTGTGTAAGGATAAAATCAACACATTATATTTGAAATGCCATCTAAGAGAATTTGCAGCATGGTGTATATGACCTATAGATATCTTTGCCTAAAATACTAAGTAGACTCTCATACTTCCCATCAGGCCAAAGGCACACAGAGCTATGCTCCCATTCAATGAAACTTTAAATGACAAGTTATTTCAAAGTGGTTGTTCTCATGCAGAATCTAATACATGCTTCTTTAGATCTCAAGTTGTTTTACTACATCAATAGAACTGTATATATTATTTTAGCTTTTTAAATTTTTCATGTAATTTGTGGAATAGACATCTACATCTAAACAATGAATCTTACCTTAATGCTGACCATCACATCTGTTTAAAGAAGCAAGAGTAGAAAGACTTTGAAAACCTCTGCTGAATATATCCTTCAATGTATCTTAGCTGATTTACTGATCATAAAATTTAATCCTCTAATATTAGAGCATTTTGAACATTGTTAGTATCTTCATCTGCTTTTGCGCATCTGTCAGTCTTACATGATGAATCACTACTCCTAACAACCTCACGCATTCCCTTTCTCCAAAGAGTGTGATTATACATCTTTTACCCTCCCTTCATGGATAATAATGAGAAAAGGTACCACAAAAAGAAGAATGCAATGAGTTTCAACAACTAAAGTGTGCACATTGGTTGCCAGACAATTTTCTAAGCACTTTAGAGATATTAATATAATCCACATGATACACTAGGTAGAAGGTGGTTATAACATACCCGTTGAAAAGCAAGGAAACAGGCTTAGAGAGCTGATTAACTTAACAAGCTTCACTTAGGCTATTACTGGTGAAGGCAGGGTTCAAATAGTGCCATTCTACCTCAAGATTACAATCTCAAACTGAATGAGGTGGTCCATTCCTGAAATCCCAGCCCTTGGGGAGCCTGAGGCAGAACTGTAAGTCTGCACTCAGCATGGGTAACTTAGCCATGTCATGAGTTCCTGTCTCATAAGTAAATGAATAAATCAATTTTAGAAGATATAAATGAATAATAGTCCAAGCATGTAACTCAATGGAATGGAGATATATATATATATATATATATATATATATATATATATATATATACCTATCCACAGTCTAAGGGGCCACCTCTGATGCCCAAAGCAGTGCACTGGTGTAAATAGCCAATGACTGCAAACTAAGCTGATGTAAATAATGAACAGCACTGAGCATTGAGAAGTGAACAACAGACCCGTCCTGACTTGTAATCCATTGGAGGACAAATAAGTGTATTCCAAAGGAAGAAATAGTTTTGCACATTTGAAGACCCTCCCAGATCTGTGGCTATAATGCATTTTAAACTATATGCTCTCAGGAACTATTCAAGATGAATGTCTCTACTCACTTCACTGGAGTTCTGCTTTGGCTTCCTCTTGTCCTAATTATGACAGGTTGTTACAGAACCGATTCATATTTTCTTTTGAGACTCATTCTGTTGAAGATTAAATGCAATTTGTAGATAAACAAATTGCAAAAAATTACCTGAGGGAGAGTGCTTTGCTTATCTGTTAATTAACCTCCAAATATTCCACTGGGAAAGTAACTTAATGGAATAAAAAGATCATGAAATATCACTAAACACCAGAAGCCAAAAGTATGCCTTTGTGAACATTCAATTACACAATGTTCTGAAATTATTAAGCAGAGGTCTTTTGCACAATGCATAGATAAATGCACTATTGAATTCCCAGAAATATGTCACACAATGTTCAATGATAAACTTCATTTATCAAGAATGTTTTTGGCCAGGAGTTTGGCTCAGTGGCTTAAGCGCCTGCCTGGCAGGTACAAGGTTGTAAGTTCAATCCCCAAGTGCCACAAAAAAAAAAAAGAATTTTTTTGGATATATGATCATAAGTTTATGTAATAAAATGTCATAGGAGATGTATAGATTTTGTAAAAAAAAAAAAAAAAAAAAACAGTGTCCGTAACTTCCTTACATGCACATGTTTTATCTTTAGAGCTATTTTAAGAATTTGTCTTTGTCTTTTTCATTTGTTTTCAGAAGCTCAAGGATGTCTACTTGCTGCTATGTTGTCAGAAATGATCAAATTTTATTATTTTGCATGGTTAAATACCATACCATGTATAGGTACCATGTGTGTGTTCCACTCAGACTGTTTCCCTTGCTTAACTATTGCAAAAAATGCTGCAATAAATATGGGTGGCCAAGTGTCTTTTTTGATACAGTGGTTTATTTTTTTTCCAATATATGCCACAAAGTAGGAAAACTGGCAGCAGTAGTAAGTAGCTTTGCTTTCACTTTATTTTTAGAAGCTCCATGCTATTCTCCATAATGGCTCTACTAATTTACACCCCCACCAACAGTAAGAGCTGCCTTTACTCCACATCCCAGTCAGCGTTGTGTGTATGTCTGTCTAATGTTTTAATAGTCCACATGCGCAGTCCATATGTTTGCACTCATTTTAGGGAGTAACTGCATGAATTTAACACACCCTAATTCTTTTCATTTCCTTTCTCTCCCTCTCCTTGCCCTCTGTCTCTAGATTTCCTTCCCATTTTCCAAAAATCTATTTCCATGTTTCCTGTTGATTGTTTTTCCTTTTGCACTTAAAAATTGTTTTATAGTCTGGGTTTCTCATAAAAGACAATTTATGGAGTTTTTGTTTTCTTTTGTTACTTAAGTCCTTGTAACAGATGTGAGATGATAACTCATAGTAGTTTTAACCTGCATTTCCCTGATGGCTAAAGGTTTTGATCATTTTTTCCCATAAATTTGTGGATCATTGAATCTCACGTTTTGAAATATGCCCACTCATATAATACTCTCCTACTTTAATAGGAGAGTTTTTGTTCTTTATAATTCTACAAAATATTCTTTATTAGATGAAGTTTAGAATTTATTTCCCATTCCGCAGGGCTGTCCCTCTGTTGTTCTGTTTCATTTGCTGTTCTGTGTGTTTTTAGTTTGACAGAACCCCACTCGTCTATTTTCAATTTTGTTTCATGTGCTTCTGGTGTCTTGTCAAGATAAAGCAAAACAAAAAGCCTTCCCCAACATCTACAAGTATTTCCCCCAGATTTTGTTCTCATAATTCAATAATTTCAAATCATACTTACCACTTTTATCCATTTTGAGTTACTCTGTCTAGGGTGAGAGGGATTATGTTTCAAACTTCAGCATGCAAATATCCAGTTTTTCCAACACCATCTATTAAAGGTACTGACCTATTTGTTTGTTTCTTTGTTTCCAACTTTGTTGAACACCAATTGACTATAAATAAACAGGGTTATTTCTGGCCCCTCTATTCTGTTGTGTTGGTCTTTTTTTATGCTACAACATACTAGTTGATTATTGTGGCAATGTAGTATAGTTTGAAGTGAAATAAGATTTTATCTTCACCATTTTTCATTTTTTCTCATGATTTTGTGACTGAGTGGGGTCTTTGTACTTTCACATTAATTTTAGAATTATTTTTCCAGTTATGTGAAGAAGGCCATTGACATTTTGAAATGCACTGAATTAAAGCTATAGATTGTTTTGGACCGTGTAAACATTTTTAAAAGTTTTTTTCAATCAATGAACATGGAGGCATAGCTGTTGGGCCGAGCTTGTGGACAGAACCAGGGCCGGGTCCGCGTCCCGCGTGGTGCCCAGCACAGCTCCCTGGGACCGGGAGGCCTTGGCCCCCACCCAGTAAAGGAGTAGACTCCACCTGCACGCCCCGGGAGGCCGCCCTTCCTTGCTGTGCAGGGGACACAGCCCACTGCGTCCCGCGATCCTGCACGCCGCGAACTTCAGGGAAACGCCGGCCAGCCGCGCAGGACACAGAGGTACGCAGCCCAGCCCAAATCAGCCCAGGAACCCAGAGGGGCTCACTGGGGAACTGAGCAACATAGCTGCAGGGTACTGGAGAGCTTGGGCCCCCCCCACCAGAGTGCAGAGCGCACGGCAGCTCCATTCTTCAGCCGCACGGCTCCGCTCGAGCGTCTGCCATCCCACAGCTCCTGTGCAGACCGCGCCGCCCAGCAGGGTTGCTCCCGGCTCTGTAGGCCTGGGACCTGCCCGGGCCTGCCCCACAGGCATAGCTGTTGGGCCGAGCTTGCGGACAGAACCAGGGCCGGGTCCGCGTCCCGCGTGGTGCCCAGCACAGCTCCCTGGGAATGGGAGGCCTTGGCCCCCACCCAGTAAAGGAGGAGACTCCACCTGCACGCCGCAAGAGTCAGCACGAACCTCGGGAACGCCGGCCAGTCGTGCAGGACACTGAGGTACATAGATTCCAGAAGAAAATGACAAAACAAAAGACCAAGAGGCAGTCTCAATCCCCCAGCCCACAAAGAACAAACCCAAGAGATACTGAAATGGAAGACAGTGGGAGTAACACAAATGGACTTTCCGAAATGATAGAAAATGCATTAAAGAAACAGCTTGATGAAGCTATAGAGAAAATCAAATCAGAAATATTCTCTCAGCTAAAAAATGAAATGAGAATCATTATTAAAGAAATGTTGTGTGTATCTA
>RJWM01025785.1:0-28810 GCA_004363535.1 Dasyprocta punctata | reverse complement strand
ATCTGTAAGATAGTTTAAAAGTCTGTACTACTAAATGAATTAACTGGCCAGAGAGAACAGTTGATATTCATAAGACCAGAGCAATCCTACATGTCTTTACCTGTCAATCTGAACAGCCCCCTTAAAGGTAACAATATACAATGTTGCAACCACTGTAAAATTCCAACCATCTACAGTACTAAACCTACAATTTTACAGTATTGGAAAAAAAAAAAAAAAAAAAAAAAAAGAAATTATAGTGGATAATAGCAATCAAATTATGGACCCATGAAGGGTAGATTTAGTAGAAGAAGCTCTTGCAGTCCCTATGGTGGTGGTTATGGATTGGGTGTGGAAGTGGTGGATATGGCAGCAAAGGGTTTTAAAAACAGCAGAAAGGGACTACGGTTTTACCAGGAGAGAGACCAAGGAGTTGTTAGAAAAGCTGCAGGTTACTTTGAGACAGCTGCCCCAAATGCCTTAGAGGAACTGTAAAAATCTGCCACAGAAAGAATGATGATCCAGCCAGAAAAGGAACTACAGCTTGGACAGGAAACTCGTCTGGTTCAGGACTGCGATAGCCATTGTTTGCAAAGAGTACAGCTATTGATTTATTGTGAAGTGGTGCCAATAGATGTACAATCCTAGGGTCTTTAATCTGTGGTAATTTTTCTTTTTTTCCTTTCATTACATCAGGTAAATTAAGAAATTTTTAATTAAAAAAAAAAAAAGCTGAGAGTGGTGGCACACACCTATAATCCCAGCACTGAAGCAGCAGGATTGTGGTGAGTTTGAGGCGAGCTAGGGCATATACGGGGAGGGGGGGAGCGCAACAGAAAGGGCAAAGCAAATACTAAATATCAAAATGACCTAGAATTAAACAATAATGGCAATACAACATAGCAGAACTTATGGGACATAATGAAAGCAGTCCTAAGAGGGAAGTTTATAGCTGTGAATGCCACATAAGAAAACAAAGCAAGCCCAAATAAATACAGTAACCCAATGATACACTAGTGGTGGCAAACCTGTGGCATGCATGCCACAGCTGGTTATTTGTTCCAATTGAAAGCTCTAAAAGTTTTGCCATCACTGTCCCAGCAAAACAACAATCCGAAATTAGGACAAGGAAGGAAATTATAAATATCAAGCAGAAATCAATGAAACAGAGACTAAAAAAATACAAAGGATGAATGAATCGAAGAGCTGGTTCTTTGAAAGAATAAACAAAATGGATAAGCCTTTAGCCAATCTTACCAAAAAAAGGGAAAGAAAAGACAAATCAACACAATTAGAAGTGGAAAAGATGAAATCATCATAGACACTAACAGAATCTAGAATATTATTACCAATTACTTCATAAACCTGTATACCAATAAACTGGAGAACTTGGAAGAAATAGAGAGATTCCTATCAAGATTGAATTAAGAAGAATTAAAAATCCTTCTGGTGTAGTGGCTCACGCCTGTAATCCCAGCAGGTGAGAGGCTGAGGCAGGTCTGCCTGCATTGCATAATGAGTTCAAGGCCAGCCTGAACTACACAACAAGATCCTGTCTCAAAAAAATAAAAAACAACAACAAAAATCTTCAAAATCCTGCATAATCCAAAAACAGGCAATGAAACTGAAGCAGTAATAAAAAAAAAGTTAACAACAACAACAACAAAAAAAAAAGTCTAGGACATGATGGTTTCACCGCCAGATACTAGGAGATATCTAACACCAATACTCTTCAAAACTTTTAATGAAATTGAAAGGGAAAGAATATTCAAAGTCATTCCTGGAAGCTAGCATTACCCTAATTCCAAAACCAGACAATAATCCAACCAAAACAGAGACCCACAGCCCACTCTCACTAATGAAGGTAGATGCAAAAATCCTCAACAAGATGCTAGCTAACAGAGTGCAACAAATCATCACCACGCAAGGTGGCACACTTGGGAGGCTGAAGCAGGAGGATGAGCTCAAGTTTAAGGCCAACCTGAACTACGTACTGAGACTCTGTCTCAAAAAAACAAACAAGCACCTGCCTGGCAAACAGGAAGTCATCTCCTGCTTGGCAAGTGGGAAGTCATTTCCAGTACCAAAAATAAATAAATAAATAAAAACAATGCAACAATTCACCAAAAAGATCATACATCATGACCCAGTAGGCTCCATCTACACAATGCAAGGATGGTTGAACATACACAAATCAATAGATATAATTCATCACATGAACAGAAATGGGGGGGGGGAATCATATTATTGGAGAACCAGAAAAAGTCTTTGACAAAACCCAAAATCCATTCATTATTAAAACTCAAAGAAAATAGGTACTGAAAGACCTTATCTCAATCTGATGAAAGCCATGCATCAAAACCTATTACATGACACAGACCTGTAATCCCAGCACTTGGGAGACTGAGGCAGGATAGCCTAGGCTACACAGTGAGTTCAAGGCCAATCTGAACTACATAGATTTGATCTCAAAAAAACAACCAAACAAAACCTTTTGCTAACATTATATTAAATGGGGAAAAACTGAAAGCTTTCCCTGTAAAATCAGGACAAGACAAGGATGTTCACTATCACTACTCTGGTTTAACACAGTCCTTGAAACATTAGCCAGAGTAATCAGGAAAGAGAAAGAAATAAATGAGATACATACAAGAAAAAGTCAAAGTATCATTATTTGCAGACAACATGATCCTTTACTTACAATACCCAAGAAATTCCACGGAAAGACTCCTAGAATTAGCCAGACAGGGTGGCACATGCCTATAATCCTAGCACCAGGGAGGCTGAGGCAGGAGATTACCATAAGTTCAAGGCCAGTCCGGGCTACACAGTGAACACAGACTACCTAATGAGAACCTATCTGGGGGGGAAAAAAAACCTCCTAAAATTAATAGTCAAATTCAGCAATGTATTAGGATATAAAATGAACATACAAAAACCAAAACCAAGGCGCGAGGTTGTGAGTTCAATCCCCAGTACCAAAAAAAAAAAAAAAAAAAAAAAATGGAAAGCTAAGAGCTGGGGATTTAGCTCAGTGGTGTAATTGCCTGCCTGGCAGGCATGAGGTTGTGAGTTTGATCCCTGGTACCGAAGGAAAAAAAAAGAAAGAAAATGGAAAGCTATCCCATGTTCTTGGATAGACAAAACCAATATGATCAAAATGGCCATATTTCCGCCGGGCATGGTGGCGCATGCCTTTAATCCCAGCACTCGGAAGGTTGAGGTAGGTGGAGCGTTGTGAGTTCAAGGCCCGCTTGGGCTACAACGCGAGCCCAAGGCTGGCCTGAGCAACATAGTGCGACCCTGCCTCAAAAGACTAGGGCTGGGAGTTTGGCTCAGTGACTTAAGCACCTGTCTGGCAGGTGTGAGGCTGTGAGTGCGATCCCCGGTGCCGCAAAAATAAATAAATAAATAAATAAATAAATAAATAAAACATGGCCGTATTTCCAAAACTGATATATAGATTTAGTACTACAATCCCAATCAAAATACCAACAGTATTCCTTACAGAACTAGAGAAAACAATCCAAAACTGTTTGGAACTGGAAGAGATGCCAAATAGTAATGCTGAGTGACAAAGGCAAAGCAGGGGGCATCATAATCTCAGATTTATAGGATTACATTACAAGTTATGATATTACAAAGCTACAGAGATAAAAATAGCATGGTACTGGCATAACACCACAAATGAAGATCAATAGAACAGAGTAAAGGAAGCAGAAACAACCCCAGGGACATTCAACTATTTGATCTTCAGTATAGTGTTTTAAATAAATGGTGCTGGGAAAATTGGATATACACATGCAGAAGATTGAATCCTGACCTGTATCTCTCACCACAGAAACACTTAATCTGCTATAAGATAAAATGGGTAAAACTCTTGAAGATATAGGCGAAACCAAGGACTTTCTGAATAGAACCCAATGGCACAAGGAATAATACTGAGAATCAGCAAAAGGAATCATATCAAGTCAATGAGCTTCTGCACATCAAAGGAAACAACTAACAGAGTGCGCAGACAACCTACAGAATGGGGAAAAAAAATTTTGCCAGATATTTCTCAGGCAGAGTGCTAACACCCAGGTTTTATGAAGATCTTTAAAAAAAATTAGACTCCTTCCAAATTTAAAGACCCAGTCAAAAAATGGGTAACCAAAATATATAAACATTTCTCAGAAGTACACATGCCAATAAACATAGGAAAAAATGTTCAATTCGAGAAATGCAAATTAAAACAACACTGAGAATCATCTTACTCCAGAAAGAATAGCTATCCTCAAGAAATCAAATAACAGCCACATGTGTGGCACAGGCCTAGAATCTCAGTACTGGGGAGGCAGAGGCAAAAGGAACACTATCACTGACACTATGGTCAGCCTGGGCTACAGCGTGAGTCCAAGGACAGCGTGAACTACATAGAGGAAACCCTGTCTCAAAAAAAAAAAAAAAAAAAAGGGGAAGAGATAAATTGAATAATAACAAATGCTGTCAAGGGTTGGGGAGGAAACCTTCTAAAGGCAAATTAGTACAACCACTACAGACATCAATATGAAAAATTCTTAAAAACCTAAAACCAGAAATGCCATCTGACCTAGCGATTCCACTTTCAGGTATTTTCCCGAAAGAGTTAGACATTGTATTACAGTGATACTTACATACCCATGTTTAAAGCAACACAATTTATAATGGCAAAATTTTGGAAACAGTCTGTATACCCATCAACGAATGAATGCATAAAGAAAAGGTGGTATTTATGTACAACTAAGTATAACTCTGTCATAAAGAAGGATGAACTTAGGGCCTTTGTAGGTAAACAATGCACCTCAAGACTATAATGTAAAGTGAAATAAATCAAACAACTTTAAAAATCATATTGTTTCTCTTATATGAGAAACCCAAAGTATAAAGAAAGAGCAAAATGTCCAGTGTGGAGGTATACCCCTGTAGTCCCAGAACTGGGGAGGCTGAGGCAGGAGAATCACGAGCTGAAAGTCAGCCAAAGCTACACAGTGACTTCAAGGCCAGCCTGGATTATATACTTAGAACCTGGGGGGAGGGGGAGGCAGAGAGAAAGAGAGGAAAAAAGGGAAAAGGGGAGGAAGGGAAGAGGGAAGGAGAAGAGAAAGAAAGAGAAAGCAATGAAAAAGAGAAATAGGAAGATCTTTCTTACATGAGAAGAGGAATAAAAGATGGAGGTAGGAAAAGGGAAGGAAAAGGGATTTTTAAAAAGAACTGGAAAAAATGAAAATAGAGCTTTTGAAAATGGGAAAGAGGGCCAGTCGTGGTGGCACATGCCTGTAATACTTCCACTCAGGAGGCTGAGGCAGGAAAATTTCTGTGAATTCAAGGCCAGCCTGGGCTACATAGCTCAAAACTAGCCTAAACTATATAATGAGACCCTGTCTCAAAATAAACCCAAAAAAAAAAAAAAAAAAAGGAAGGAAGGAAGGAAAGAAAGAAAGAAACAAATAAACAAACAAACAAAAAGAAAGAAAGAAAACAGGAAGGAGAACAAGATTTAGAGAAAGCAGAAAGGGATGGAAGGGGAAAGGAACAAAAAAAAAGCTGTTATGTACATGTACAAATACCCAGCGATAAATGTAATCATTTTGTACTACAAACATGTAATAGTAATAGAAATTCTTTTAAAAATCAAAATGAAGCTCGGCATGGTGGCACACGCCTTTAATCCCAGCACTCAGGAGGCTGAGGCAGGAGGATCGTTGTAAGTTTAAGACCAGCCTGGGCTACAAAGTGAGTTCAAGGTCAGCCTGGACTGTGTAGCAAGACCTTGTCTCAAATAAAAAATAAATGAATAGATATCAAAATTTGAAAAGTGATGTTGAAACAGCAAAGAAATAGGGAGAACACTACCAAAAGTCAGTTAGGTCACACACTGATTAAAGCCCCAAGGAAAATAAACTAGGTGGCAGTTGTGAAAGCTGTCAGCAAATATTTACTGTAATCATAGGTATCTACCTACATACAGAAACCAAAAAAGTTTTAACCTTTAATTTGGGTACTGATTCAAAATCTAGGTCCTAGCCAGGCGTGGTGGCGCACGCCTTTAATTCCAACACTCGGGAGGCTGAGGTAGGTGGAGCGTTGTGAATTGGAGGCCACCGTGGGCTACAATGCGAGCACAAGGCCGGCCTGAGCTACAGAGTGCGACCCTGCCTCAAAAAACTAGGACTGGGAGTTTGGCTCAGTGGCTTAAGTGCCTGTCCAGCAGGTGTGAGGCTCTGAGTTCAATCCCCGATGCCGCAAAAAAAAAAAAAAAAAAAAAAAAAAAAAATCTAAGTCCTAGGATCAAGAGATAATAACAAACTAAAAAGCATAACAATGATTAAGTAAGACTGCATGGATTTAAACCTGGGTTCCACAATTTAGTACCTGTGTGACCTCCAGCTATTTTATTTGCTTAACTACTCATCAGTTTCCTTGTCAGTAAACGTAACAGTTCTTACCTCACAGGGCTATTTGAAGGATTAAATAAGATAATGCATATAATGCAATTAAATAAGATAATGCAGAGTATGCCTGGGCACACAGTAAACAACAAATGTTAGAGGTCTTACTGCTTCAATGTCTGTCTTTCAGCAACTCCCAGTCTATTAGTAGAGACAAATAAGAGGAACAAGAGGCTTGGGTTTAGGGCTCTGATGTAGCTCAGTGGCAGAGGTAATATCCTTTCCACCCTTAATTCTGGTATGCAAGGCCCAGGGTTCCAACCCCTAATGAAGAAGCTGAGACAGCAGCCATAACCACTCAATGGTTACCACACACAAAGCGAAAGTTCTAGTAGGGGCATCCAAAGAGTACTGGGAACCAGCTGGGCATGGAGGCGCATGACTTTAATCCCAGCACTCAGAGGCTGAGGCAAGAGGATCATTGCAAGTTTCAGACCAGCCTGGGTTACAAAGTGAGTTCAAGGCCAGCCTGAACTGCATAATGAGACCCTGTCTCAAAATACAGCTGGATGGGCCGGGGATTTAGCTCAGCGGCTTAAGCACTTGCCTAGTAAGCACAAGGTCGTGAGTTCGATCCCTGCAACTAAAAAATAAAAATAAAAATAAAATAAGGCTGAGGATTTAGCTCAGTGGCGTAAGTGCCTGCCTGGCAGGCGTGACAAAGGGTACTGGGAACCAGAGTTACAGTCCCTGCTGAAAACACTGAACAGCACTTAGCCACGGTGATGTGTGTGATGCCATTTTTATTCAGAGCATGTTTATATTATGACTAAAGACTTCCTGTATTACACACACAACCATCAGCATGATGTACATCAGAGCAACACTAAAAGATCTACATGTCTGTTACTCCTAAAAAAATTAGCATAAGTAGCTGGGCCTGGTGGCCCACATCTGTAATTCTAGCACCCAGGAGGCTGAGGCAGAAAGATCATTTTGAGTATAAGGCCTATTTGGGCTATACAGTGAGTTAGACACCAGCCTGGCCTACATGGCAAGAACCTGTCTCAAAAAAAAAAAAAAAAAACCAAAAATTAGTGTAAGTCTAAGATTTAAATTATTCCCCCCTCAAACAAAAGCCCTCATATTCTGTTGATTTTGGGTGTTAACACTGTGCAAAAATCTAGAGGTAAAAAAGGAAAGAAGTTGAAAGTGAGCTGTTACCTTAATCAATACATACAGTATTTAGTGAACTGAACTGTAAAACACCCACTTCTAAAAGTTTTATTCAACAAAACCATTAACTCCTCTAAAATGTGCCAGATACTGTGTGAAGAGATGGAGAGAGAATGATATGTAACAGCTAATATTCTTATCTAACACTTTTAATCATGCACAAGACCTGGGTTCAATCCCCAGACCATTGCCCCCCCCCCCAGAAAAGGGGCTTACGTCTAGACGGCAGTCAGATATTATTTTGTTTTTGTTTTATTTTACCTTTTGAGATGAGGTCTTGCTATATCATCTGGGATAGTCTAAAACTCACTACTGAGGGGCTTGGAAGTGAAGAGAGAGCCTCCTGCCTCAGCCTCCAAGGTGCTATATTACAGGTGTACACCAACATGCCAGGCATCAGATATTATTTTACAGAATTACAACCTAATAGGAGAAAGGGGAAAGAAAGAGGACAATATCCTTTCACCCTTAATTAAATGTGCAAAAACTTAAATATTAAATATTACAAACAAATAAAATAATACAACTGCAATTTTAATGCCTTGACAAGTTAATTCAAATAGTTAATAAAGCAACTAAGGATTAATGACACTCCTTATTCCCTTTTAACCTCATTACATGATAATCAGATTAAGATCTGTTAGTTTAGTCTTATAGTCTATCAGTTTTCTGCATACACAAACCTACACAAAGACTTGGAAAAACCTATCCAGACAACTTTTAAATTGTAATGCAATTTAACAATCTATCAGAGAGAAATGTTTTGGTGTATACAGAAGTTTGTAATATGACATCACATAAAAAAGCAAGCTATAGAAAAAAATGAAAAAAGTCACTATTAGTAGGTCTTCTGATCTTAAAAATCTGAAGCTCTAACTGTACCTTAGTATGTAATTTATGCAAGCTACATTAAATCTAAAGTGTAAGAGTTTTCAATAGAATGTTTAAGTAGAAATTGCAAAAGTAGATTCCAGCATTGAAGATTTTTTCCCACCTTCCAAAGGAATGCTTCCACCCCTACAATTCATTACTGTTCTTCTCTGCATTAGTGGAATGAACAGCAAACCAACACAGGACATTAACCATTTATTGAAAATAAACAAAACTTTAGGAATAGCTTATAAAAGCATGCCTGTAATCCCAGCAGTTGGGAGGCTAAGGCAAGGAGATTGCTTCGAGTTCAAGGCCAGCAGGACTACATAGTGAAACTCTACCTCAAAAAAACAAAAAACATCAACAACAACAACAACAAAAAAAGACTGAAATTGTATCTTTAAAGCTGTTTACATTAACCAGGTGTGGTGATGCATGCCTGTAATCCCAGCACTTCTAGGAGGCTGAGGCACGAGAATCACCAATTCTACCCTGAGCAACTGGATTACTTAGTAAGATCCTGTCTCAAAAGAAAAAAAGCAAAGGAAATGTAGCCCAGTACACAATCCCCCGCCATAAAAGATTCTTAAGTTTATAATCCTGATTTCACTCCTCACCACTTTCTTCCAACTATTAAGTGAATCTCTTAAAATGATTTCACCCTCAGTGTAAATGTTACTAAGTATATCACGGAATAAAATAGTTTACATAATCTGTTACTAGAAACTTGAGGAAGAAACTGATTCAAGTCAACACCCTTTCCGTGCCTACCTCCTATGTATTCTTGTTTCTGCCTACATAACTGCCTACCCACAGGCATTTTTAAAAGTACTACAGAGGTTTCTTTGTAAAGAAAACAGTAGTCTTCTCTAAAACCATTTAGTAATTTTAATTACTGGCTATTTTCCTCAACTTCACAACGATCTTAGATTCCAGGGGTCAATTTAAATGATTCTGTATTATTCTACCAGTCTTAGTAAATCGCAGTGTAGAACAATTAAAGGAATCCTAGACGAGACATACAATTATAAAAGAGTCTCAAGCCAATTGACAAATGAGAGTGCCACATGGACGCTCTCCTCGGAGCTTCACAAGGTCGTGTCCAACCCTGTTCAAGAGATGCAAAGGTTTCCAGAAATCAAACAGAGCCTCCCATCTATTCGGTTCTTCTATAGCTGAAAAACGGGACAGGTTCTGGGAGGGTCTTGGGGGAAGACAGGGAATCCCTGCGGGGTGGGCCAAAAGCAGAGTCATTCATTCGTCCCGCCGACTCTGCATACGACCCACCCACCCACGGAGCCCACCCGGAGCCGACTCCAAATCATGCTCCTCCCGGGAGCCTGGGCTGGTGCCGCGGAGGGGGGCAAAGGCGCCCAGACGCAATGACCCTCCCACTTTGGAGGGGTCGACCGAATCTGTGGTTTTGTTTTGTTTTGTTTCACTCTGGTTTATCCCAGGCGTTGCAAACAGCAGGCGCTCACCAATTGTATAAAAAAATAAAAAACACCCAGCCAGCCCAGGGGCTCCGCCGCCCGCCGCGTCCGCGCAGCCCCGCGGAGGTCAGCGCTGCTCCTCCGCCGCCACCGCCCGCCGGCGCCGCACTCACCGTTGCTGCAGGGCGCCCCAGAGGCCGCAGTGGCCCCGTTCTGGGCCTGCAGACCGGCTGGCGCGGCCCCGGAGCCCGGCAGCCCCGGCTGGGACATGGTGACCGCGACGGTCGGGGTCGCGCCCGGGAGCCGAGAGACAACCGCTCAAGGCGGACGGAGGGGCCGACACTTGGGACCGAGGCGGGGCAGGAGAAGCCAGGGCCTCAAGCCCGACGCATGGCGCCTCAGTCTCCTCAGCCCGCCGGCGGCCACGGCCTGACCTGGGCGCTGAGGCTTGGGGCTCGGGCTCGGAGCCGCGGACGCCGGACTGGGAAGGAGGCAGTAGCCAAGCCCGAGAGAGGGAGGCCCCGGCCGGAAGTGCCTGTCAGCCGCCGGCCGCGCAGGCGCAATCCGGACACGTGGCACTTCCGGCTTCGGCTCGCCGCCGCCGTTGCCGCTGCCACCTGGGTCCAGTCTGTGTGTGCCCGGCTGCCGCGAGGCCACCTGACAGTGCGGGCGTCCGGGCCCCGAGGACCGTGCCGACACTCACCTGCCACGTCACTGGCTCCCACCGCGGGCCGGAAGTGGCGTGTGTCACCCAGCGGAAATCCAGCCGGTGCGAGCGTCACCTCCCGGAGGAGGGGAACCGGGGGCCGAGCTGACCGGCGCGGCGTGGCGCCGCTTCCCGGGTTCCGCGAGGGTTACCTGGGGCTGCGGACGTCAGCGACCCACTCGTGTCACATTTCGTGTCCCGTTCCAGGGGTAGACTGGAAGGGACTTTATAAAAGAGGTGGAGCGGGTAGACTGGAAGGGACTTTTTAAAAGAGGTGGAGCCGGGTGTGATGGCGCACACATGTAATCGCAGCACTCGGGAAAGCTGAGGCAGGAGGATCGTTGCAAGTTCGAAAACAGCCTGGGCTACACAGCTCAAGGCCAGCCTGAAATGCATAGCGCGATCCTGTCTCAAAAAAAAAAGCCAGTAAATAAATAAATGATGTGGTTTTTGTGTCAAACTCGCGAAGAGCTACTTTGTGCGGGACTCAGAGGTCTCCGATTCTGAACCTGGCTTATTCATGGCATAGCTCGTTAAACAGTGCGTTTCAGTGATAGTTCTGGTTCCTTTTCCGAGAGCTCACAGTCAAGGTGAAGAAGTCGAATTTCCTTTCTGGGCTAGTGGTGGGGGCGTTGCGGTGCTTTGTTTTGCTGTGTTTTGTGTTCAAATAGACTTTTTTGACTTTTGAGGTCAGAGAGAAGTAGAAACTGGTTGAACAGACAACG
Organism: Dasyprocta punctata; assembly: GCA_004363535.1. NCBI lineage: Eukaryota > Metazoa > Chordata > Mammalia > Rodentia > Dasyproctidae > Dasyprocta > Dasyprocta punctata. The sequence goes on along the minus strand of RJWM01025785.1, from coordinate 17,448 downwards.
CAGTTCACAGTCGCAGCTAATGATCTTAGCTACCTTCGCTCTACCTAGATGTTTTTCCTGCTTTGAGCCAATGACAAAGCACTTCTTCACAGATTTGCACTGTTGATAAAATGTCATGCCGCAGGTTTCGCAATCTCAGGCTGAAGTACATCTTACCTAATTCATTTAACAGCAGAGGGCCTGCTATGAAATGTTACAGAGAAAGAAAAAAAATCGAATCCCTCGTGTCAGGCCTGAAAAGCCGCATGGATTCAAATAATTAAATGAGAAATTCTATCCTAACCTAGTCTTTGTTACCTTTGCTTCTAAACCTTACTGAAAGCATATTTGCTATGAGTGGAATTCAGTAATTAAATTCCTTTATTTACAGGATTCAGGTATAAAGTCTTCTTTAGGATGAAGATGATGCTTTTGGTCAAATTGTTTTCAACTTACAGCCCCTACCACAAAATCACAAGACACATATCAACTGTGAGCACTTAAAAAGACACACAAACAAGCCTCTTAATGCTTTAAAGGAAAAATAGATCTCAGAGAAACAACCTTCACGAAATCAGACAAAAAAAAAAAAATCGGTATCATTCTTCGAAGAGAGAAATGCTGGCCTCCTCTCACACTTCCATCAGTTTCGTTTACTATTTATATGTCACTCCTTTTGCTGACCTTGGCACTGGGGTTTGATTAAGTTAAATCCAGTTTTCTTTGAACTTTGTCCTGTTTAAGCAATATCTGTGTGTTCAGAGATTTTAAAAGTAAACAATCTCCTTAGTTAAATCAGTTAAATAATCAGAAATATTTGCCAATAAGTAAATAATGCTTTCTCTTAAAAGTGTTCCACTTCTCAAGTTTCTGTGCTGCTAAAACTATGAATAAATCTTACCAAAAAATATGTTTATATTTTTAATATACAGTAGTTATCTTTAAAATATTAAAGAAACCTGGCGTAGTGGTGTGTCTGCCCAGCATTTGGGAGACTGAGGCAGAATGATCACCTCGAGCACAAGGCCAGCTTTGGCTACATACTGAATTCAAAACAAGCCTAAACTGCATAGCAAGACCCTATCACGAAGCATTTTTTAAAAAGTACTGAGAAGCTGGGCATGGTGGCACATACCTGTAATCCTATTCTAACTGGGAGGCTGAGACAGAAGAATTGAAAGTTCAAGGCCATCCTGGGCTACTTAGACCCTGTCTCAAAATACAAAAATAAAAGGTGCTGAGGGCCGGGAGTTTGGCTCAGTGGCTGAAGCGCCTGCCTGCCAGGCACAAGGCTGTGAGTTCGATCCCTGGTGCCACAAAAAAAAAAAAAAAAAAATTAGGGCCAGGGATTTACCTCAGTGGTGTAAGCACCTGCCTGGCAGGCGTGAGGTTGTAAGTTTGATTGCCGGTGCCAAAATAAATAAATAAATAAATAAATAAAAGGGGCTTAGTGGTAGAGCACCCCTAGGTTCAATTCCAAGTATCATCAAGACAGACAGCAAGGAAACTGTAAACCAAAATAAGTGATGAGAAACTATTCCAGTAAGGAAACAAGCTTTATACAAAGAAAACCCAATACATTTGATGGTTTACACTTGAAACAGGGAGACAAGTGTTCCATTAAAAAAAAAAATGTGCTGGTGGGCAGAATGAAGCAGGCTCACAATGGGACCCCTTTGCCCACTTGCTGCGCTGTCAGCTGATTAACAGGATCAGTTCGGTTTACTTCTCAGGAACGGGAAAATTATTTTAGGCCTTTTAATTATTTTTTAAAAAACTCGTTCTGTTTCCATTTCAAACAAAGAAGCAGTTTCAGTCACAAACTAATTTGTCCAAAGAACAGTTCTGTCCACCGAAACTCTCTTGTGGCTGCGTGAAGGAAGTGTTCCTGTGGCCTCATTTGCCTCTAACGGACATCTGCTGGCGTCTGAAGTCACCTGCCACGCGAAGCTGCATCCCAAGCACAGTCATCACACACCAACCCAGGAAATGCCACTGCTTTCTGTGAAGTCGTTTCATGTTTATGTAGTTCTCAACATCCTCACAAAAAAAAAAAAAATCCCCACTGCCCACTCTGGCCAGTTTTCATCATCTTGCTCTCGAATTATAGGAATCATTTTTCTGGACTCTTCTTACCAATCCTTCCTCCATGTTGAAGTAAGCTCCCCAAATACTGATTACATGTTTATTTTCCTATACCCCAAAACCTATATCTGCTACCTTGCCTACGACAGCAATCTAAAATCCCTCTCCCTAGCTTTTTACTCAGGTCTTGCTGAGTAAAACCCAAACTCCTAACCATAGCCTTCAAAGCCCCATACAACCACCCTTCCGGCCTCTCTGACTTTGTGTCCTTTGAAACTGCCTCTCACTCCACCTCTCCAGATGCATTTTCTGTTTCTTTAGCTGTCCACGCACAAATCTGTCTTTATGCTTAGCTTATTACTTGAATACTGTTCCCTAGCGAACCCACAAAACTCATCTCACGTCCTTGAGCCTTATGTCACCTCAAGATGCCATCTCTGAGTATGCTCCCCTGCTCCCTCTGTCCTTTCTGTGTTTCTTCATGGCTCCTCTCGTTGTTGTTAGGTTTATGTCTATGTTTATCTTTCTCAAATACGAGAGAGGTCTACACCTATCCTGGCAATTCTAAGGCAGCTATGTCTGTCTCCCTGGTAAGACTGTGTGAGAGTAAAGACCAGGGACTGTATCTTACCTGTGCGTGCTCAGTGCCTGACTTAGGACCTCACCCCTAACAGTCACTTGGTAATTGTTTTGGGGGTGGGAGAGCAGTGCTGGGGAACAGACCCAGGGCGTGCTAGGCAAGCCTTGTACAACTGAGCTACCCTCCCAGCCCTACCCTCAAGTGTATTTTGAATGAATACATTTGCAGCGTCATCTCTTCTACTGTTAGGGCTTTGTGTGTGTGTTTTTCGACTTTTGGTTCTCACTAATTTCCTCTTCTAAAGTCCCATTGCACTTGTAGCTAAAACATATCACTAGCACTTGTTTTTAAACTGTGTTATTCTATAGTTTTTTAGTGTCTTAACTAGTATGTCATTTTGTGTCCCATGTGATACAACCCTAATAGCGTAGTTGAAATGTTTTCAGCCCCTGGTCCAGTCTCATCTTCCCTGGGCAGGGCTGAAAGTACTATATGGTATCAAATACCAAGTATCAGGCTGGGGGTGGTGTTGCACACCTGTAATTCCAGCACTTGGGATGCTGAAACAGGAGGATCACTGTGAGTTTGAGGTCAGCCTGGGCTACATAGTAAGTTCAAGTTCAGCCTGAACTACATGGTGAGACCCTGACTCAAACAAACAAAAAAATCCAACTCTCTTTTTTTACTTTTCTAATTCTAAATATCTCCCTCTACACACATCTTAACACCATAATATTAGAGATGTGAGACACACTTCCTCTTTAAACCTACCTTTTCCTCATGATACTTTTTTTTTTTCAGTTCTGGGGATTGAACCTAAGGTCCTCAAACTGAGGTACATCTCAGCCTTTATTATTTTGAGACAGAATCTCACTAAATTGCCCTGACTGGGCTCATTCAATCCTTCTGCCTCAGCCTACCAGAATTCATGGATCACAGACATAAGCCATGGTCCAGCTCCTCATGACATTTTCCTTTTTTTTTTTTTTTTTTTTTTTTGGTACCGGGGATGGAACTCACAACCACACGCCTGCCAGGCAGGCGCTTACACCACTGATCTAAATCCTCCGCCTCATGACATTCTACTTTTTTTTTTTTTTTTTGCGGAACTGGGGATTGAACGCACAACCTCGCGCCTGCCAGACAGGTGCTTAAGCCACTGAGCCAAACTCCCAGCCCTAGTTTTTTTTTGAGGCAGGGTCACACTATGTAGTTCAGGCCAGCCTTGCACTCACGTTGTAGCCCAAGCCGGCCTCGAACTCACAAGGCTCCTCCTACCTCAGCTGGGATTAAAGTCGTGTGCCACCACGCCCGGCTCTCATGACATTTTCTGATAAAAGATATCACCAGGTCTTTCATTCACTAATTCTTCAATTCATTCAAAAAACATTTACTAAACGACTTCCATGTACCAGCCAGGGTGCCATGCACCAGGCAAAAAGAGACTATGAAAGTCAAACCTTCTTTGGTGAAGGTTACAGTTTGAGGAAACAAAATTTAAATGTAAATATACTGTACATAAGTGTATCTTTAAAGCTTTTAATTTGGTAGGTGTCACTAATTGAGGAATGAGTGCTGCAACACACTAGCAAGCAAGAGTCTGGCTTGGACAGGATGTTAGAACAGGAGGTAACAGGTAAGCTGGGATCCAAATGATAAAGTTGGCTTTACAAAGAGAAAAGATGGAGCCAGGTATGATGGTGCACACATGTGATTCCAGCACTCTGGGAGGCTGAAGCAGGAGGATCCAAAGTTTGAATTCGGTCCGGGAAATTTAACAAGATCCTGTGTCAAATTAAAACAACAGCAACAACAACAACAACGAAAGTTATAAATGTCTTCAAGTTCCATCCCTAGTACCACATACATAGAATAAAGAGCCAGGGATGCAGCTCAGTGTGAATCCCCTGTGTTCAATCTGTAGTAGAAAAGATGGGGAGCACCAGGCCTCTAGCCCTAGGAACAGCACCCACAAAGATCCAGAGGCAGAAATGAGCTTGGAGCAAGGCAGTGGTAGGAGGTGTAAAAGTGCCAGAGCCGGGAGAGCTGGAGAAGGCATTGTGAGGTATTCAGGGGCTTTGGGAAGCAATTCAAGGATTATACACAGGGCAGTAAATTGATCTAATTCATGTTTTAAGATGAATCCATCAAGAAGATCATTGATTAGGGGGAAAAATAAACAGGAATGGAGTTGTTGCTCTAACTGGGGACCAAAGATGACAGTAAATTGGTGGTAGTAGAGCTGTAGGGAAGTGTGTATACTAAACTGAGTTAACATTTTAGCCTTTGATATCTCTTTTACCTCTGTTCACCACCTGCAATAAATCATACAATTGTACAGATTCCAATCCTTAGTTTCTCATATGTAACTTCCTATTTCTCTTTTCCCACTGACCTCAGTAGCCTCATTACTGAACTGATCTCAGGTCCCAGTCTTGACTTTTTCCAATACAATTCACATGCTGCTGCTACGGGAAACATTCAAAAACACAATTCATGTTTCTGTACTGGAAAAAGAAAAAATAACAAAAAAAAAAAAAGAAAAGAAAAGAAAACACTACAAGACCGAGGCAGAAGGATTGTAAGTTAGAAGCCAGCCTGGGTAACTTACCAAAACCCTTCTCAAAATAAAAAATAAAAAAGGGCTGTGGATGCAGCACAGTGCAAAGGCTCTGGGTTCAAGCCCCGGAACCCTCCCTTCCAAAAACAAAGTGGGGGGTCTCTATAATTTAGGAGTCGAGATTCCAGTTGGATCAGGCCAATTCTCTCTCTCTCTCTTTTTTTTTTTTTTTTTGGTACCAGGGATTGAACTCACAGCCTTGCACCTGCTCAGGCAGGTGCTTATGCCACTGAGCTAAATCCCCAGCCCTATTTTTTGAGACAGGGTCTCACTATGCAGTTCAGGCTGGGCTTGAACTCATGTTGTAGCCCAGGCTAGTCTCAAACTCACAGAATGATTCTCCTGCCTCACTCTCCAGAGTGCTGGGATTAAAGGCATGTGCCACAACACCCAGCTCCTGCTCAGGCCAGTTCTATCCAGTTACACTATAACTGCCTGATTTTTTTCCATCTCTATTCCTTTTCTATATAATTTTCTCTTTATATAATTCCTTCTGGATATTAGTGCCCATTTTACAGATATAGGAAATGTAATATCAGGGGCTGGGGATTTAGCTCAGCAGTGTAAGTGCCTGCCTGGCAAGTGTGAAGTCATGAGTTCAATCCCTAGTACCCCCCCAAAACTGTAGAGGAAATGAAATATCAAGTAGCTAATACTGTAATAATGTTGGAACAAATTTTTTTCATAACTTTTTTATTTTAAAGACAGTAAAATCCAACAAAACATAACAGAATGAAGTCAATCAAAACAAAGCAGTAGAATTGGTACAGAACTTCTAAGAAAGATACTATGAAAACAATAGCTACTATAGTATACCTTGTTATTTTCAGAATAGTTGACCTTTCCAACAGGTATAGTAAAATCAAACCAAACCAAACCACAATAAAACCAATTAAAAACAGAGTATAAAATAAGGCCAAAAAAATCAGAATAAAGCAAAACAATGAGAACAACATTGGGGTTCGAAGATAAGACAGAAGAGAGTCCCCCATTTTTGCTACATTGCGTACTGTCATCTTGCAAAGAGATGCTCAGGTTGCCAGCCCCAGGCCTACAAAATGAACAAAACAATACTAGCATTTGGTTGTTTTATGTACCTTAGTTGCTATCAATGTAGCCAGACCTCCAAACCAGCAGGTTGCTTTACTGGGGTGGGGTGGGGGGCCTTTGTCCTTGATTCTTAGCCTATGCACCAGTAGGCATACCGGGAGGAGGGAGCGCATGTTTCTCTTCCTGGGGTCCACACCTGTCACACAGGCACCCGGAAGGCTGTCTTACTTGTGTCCTGGTTGGAGATGCTCAGGCCTGGCTGGCCAGGCTCCCGAGAAGCCCATTTCTTTTTCCTCCTGGGGTCCACGCCATCTCGCAGGCCCCCAGAAGGCAGTCTTACTTGTGTCTGGAACCAATCTTTGAACTAATGCTTAAGTTTTTAATGTTAAGTGTTTTACAAAACTGTTTCATTGAGACAGAGTCACTATGTAGCCCAGGGTAGCCTCAAACTTGCTATCGCCTTACCTATGTGAAGGTTTTTTGTATTTATTTTCCTTTGACTCAGTTTTAGTTTTTAGTCTTCTATACAACCAGGCTATCCTCAAACATTGTGTGGCCCAATCTGCCCTCAAATTTATGATCCTCCCGATTGTTGGGATTAATATCTGAGATTAGACTGAAGGTGATTTTTATTTCTATTATGTTTTTCTGCTTCTTCTCAACTTTTTGCAGTTATATTGTATTACCTTTTTTTTTTTCCCATCTTTTTGAGACAGGGTCTTGCCATGCAGTTCAGGCTGGCCCTAGGCTTACTTTGTAGTCCAGGCTGGACTTGAACTTGCAACAACCCTCCTGCCTCAGCCTCCCAAGTGCTGGGATTACAGGAGTGTACCACCATTCCCGGTTTATACTGTATTACTTTTATAACAACAATAACAACCTTCAAAAAGATTGGCTTTGTGACTGATAACAAGTAAAATATCTTTTGTAGGCGTTGGTTAATATTGTCAATAAAAATAAAAAGATTGGGGTATTCAGCCTGAAAAGAAAGAAAACTTGGCAGGGTGTGGTAGCAGAAACCTGTAACCTCATCACTTTGAGAGGCTGAGGCAGGAGCATTGGGTCAAGTTCAAGGCCAGCCTGAACTACATTGCAAGATCCTTTCCCAAATAACCTAAATAAATAAATTAATGGAAGGAAATTCTGGCATATGTTGCAACATATGAGGGTGGATTTGGGGTGGTGGATGATGAATCTTGAAGATATCGGTAAATGAAATAAGTCACAAGAAAACACTGTACAATTCCACTTACATGAGGTACTTAACAATGCTCAAAATTATAGAGGTGGAAGATAGAATGGTGATTGTAAGATGCTTGGAGAAGGAAATAGGGAGTTACTATTTAATTGGTACAGAGTTTTGGTTTTACAAACGAGTTATGAAAATACATGGTAGTGAGAATTGCACAATATTATGAATATATTTAATGCCAATAAACTGTGCTTTTGTGTGTGAGCAGTGTACTGGGGATTGAACCCAGGGCCTTCACACTGAGCTACATCCTCAGTCCTTTTTAGTACTTTTTATTTTGAGATAGGGTCTTGGTAAGTCACTCAAGATCCCCCTGCCTCATCTTCCCAGACTGCCCGGACTACATGCATGCACTACCACACCCAGTTTAAACTGTACCGTTAGAGTAAGGCCCAGCATGGCAGCCCATGTACTCCCCAGCTACTCAGAGGGATCACAAGTTTGAGACCAGCCTGGACAATTTATTGGGAACCTGTTTAAAAATAAAAAATAGAAAGGGCTGGGGATGTAACTCAGGAGTGTCCCTGGGTTCAATCCCCAACACTGGAAAGACAGAAGGAAAGGAAAGTGTAGGGGAAAAGTAAATTAAGAAGCCTCAAGGAACTCAGCACATTACTTTGGGCCACCTAGAAGCATTAATTAACCCAAACTGAATTCAAGACTAGGTGTGAGGAACAAGAGAGATAAGGGACAAGCCCGTGGGCTCTAGTTTAAAAAAAAACAAAAAAACCACATAAAAGAATCTGCATGTGCTGTAAATTCCTAGGTGCAAACTTTTTCTTGTTATGTTTTAAATAGCTTTATAAGCTATTGTTCAGAGAAGATATTTTTATTTCAGAAAAAGGAAAGTAAGTTTGTTTTGTATCTGAGCTCAAAGCACAGTAGTTGTATATTTTAACATTAGAAATTGGGATTTCTCCTGCATCGCATGGAGGTGCAGGGCTGTAATCCTAGCACTTGGGAGGCTGAGGCAGGAGGATTGCCATGAGTTCGAGGCCTGGGAAGATTAGTGACCCAGAGAGACCTTGGCTCAAAATAAATAAATAAATAAATAAAAATTAAAAAATAAGAAGCCGGGCGTGGTGGCCCACGCCTTTAATCCCAGCACTCGGGAGGCTGAGGTAGGTGGAGCGTTGTGAGTTCGAGGCCGGCTTGGGCTACAACGCGAGCGCAAGGCCCGCTTGGGCTACAACGCGAGCGCAAGGCCGGCCTGAGCTACATAGTGCGACCCTGCCTCAAAAAACCAGGGCTGGGGAGTTTGGCTCAGCGGCTTAAGCGCCTGCCCTGGCAGGCCCAAGGTTGTGAGTTCAATCCCCAGTGCCGCAAAAAAAAAAAAAAAAAAAAAGAAATTTAAAAATAAAATGATCGAACTTGGTGGTGCACACCTGTAAACTCAGGATGCTGGGGCAGAGGTACATAGTGAGTTCAAAGTCAACCTGAACTGTATAATAGCAAGATCCTGTCTCAAGACCCCAGTATTAAATAAATAATTTTAAAAGGTCTTGGGAATGTAGCTCAGTGCGAAGGGCCTGGGCTCAGTCCCCAATATAGGGAAAAACAAACAAACAAACATAGTTTTAAAGGTTGAGGGTGTAACTCAACGGTAGAGAGCGTGTCTAGCATGCCTGAGGCCCTAGGTTCTAGTCCCAGCACCGAAGAGTGGAGGGGAGGGAAGTTTTAAGAAGCAGATCACAAAGATAATTTCTTCCAGTAAGGGCCGTGGGTTCCCTCCTCTTACAGGTCCGCAAGTCCCTACAGTCCGGGGCTGCAGCGTGGAGGCGGGGCGGACCGGCCAGGCACCGGCTGGGAGCTCAGCGCTGGGGGTGACCGTGGGACCGCCAGGAGGCGGAACTGAGCGCTCACGGCGCCGCGGCCCGGGGACCGTCGCCAGTGAGGCACCGCCCGCCCGGAAGGAGCCGAAGGGAGCTGGGCCCGTGGCAGCCATCGCGTACTGCTGTTGGGTCTCCGAGGGTGCAGGGCCGACGTCAAGCGAGGAATTGCATTCGCTCCCGTCGCAGGTGAGTGGCAGCGCCTCCTCAGGAAGCGGGCGGCTGGGGGATCCCGGGGAAGGTGCAAGTGTTTAGGGCCTGGGCCCACCCGGGACCCCACGGTGGCTCCGTGAGCCGGGGAGGACGCATCCTGGCCCCGCTGGCCGCGGGCCGCTCTGGTGACCTCGGCCCGGGACGCTTGACTTCAGGAAGACCAGGAAGACTGCAGCCGAGCCTCCTTCTTCTCCTGGTCCTCAGTTTCCTCACCGGGAAAGGTGAAGGCAAGAGGGATCAATGACAGCTGGAGAGGTTCTGACGCCACAGGTTATTTTTAGCTCCCAGTTAGCGTGGCGACAAACTAAGCTTCCTTCCTAGTGGTACTTAACGTTTTGCCATAGCCCAAGCCCCGGTTGAGTGGGAGAACGATAACACTTTTGGAGAAACTGACATCATTTAGTGTTCAAGATTTTCCAACACGATCGAATTGTGTTTTCAAACAGCAAACACTCTTGACATCATTATCCGAAAAAGAACCAAATTAATCAGGAATTTAAAGTATTTGATACATTGGACAAGTCGAGGTGAAGAAATCCAACCTTCTCTTGTTTGCACATTCTTCTCTCAAGCACAGTGTTACCATTGTCTTCCTCCGAAGAAATCCATGTTCGGTGCTACAATACTGGTTGAGAATAAGTTGCATTGAAGTGGATGAAAGAAGGAAAAGACCACTGATTGATTATAAACTGTGTGAAAGGTACTGCCCATGCACACAGCAGTCCACTAAGGAAAGCAGTACTATACTGTCATATTTACAATTTCCGATATAGCACAGCAGTGTGTATCTACTGTGGTACCTTTCAGAAGATCTGTGTTTGTCACCAGGATATTTTGAACTTTAATTTTTTTTCCTTTTTTTTTTTGAGACAAGTTGTTGCTGTGAGGTTTAGTCTAGCCTTGAGTTCACTATGTAGCCCAGACTGGCCTCAAACTCACAGTGCTCCTCTTGCTACAGCCTCCCAAGTGCCTGGCTATTTTGAAGTTTAAAAAGTTTTAGGACACCTAACCAGTTGTGGTGGCACACGCCTATAATTCCAACACTCAAGAGGCTGAAGCAGGAGGGTCACCGGGAGTTCCAGGTCAGCCTGGGCTACATAATGAGTTCAAGGCCAACCTGAACTACATAGGGAAACGCTGTCTAGAAAAACCAAACCAAACAAACAAGCCAAGCAAACAAGCAAAAACAGATTTTGGGTAATGTGTACCTGGAGTCCCCACCTACTACTGCAGAGGCTGAGGTAAGAGATCACTTGAGTTCAGAAGTTTGGGGCCAGCCTAGGCATCATAGCAAACCACCACCACCCCCACCCCCCCGCCGCAAAGAAAATAAATAAATAAATGAAATTTTAACGTAGTTCATTGGCATTTTCTGAGTTTGTAGGAAAAGATTTTCCTCATTTTAGAAATGTTAGAGAAGCATTGTACAGTAATTGTAAAGACGAACAGTTTAAGGTAAATTTTAATCTTCATTTTCCTTGCATTATTGTGCTGGAGTAGAAATTCAAGCAAGATTTGTCATAAGGATCAGTCTATGGGAAATGGAAATCACTGCCACCTCACTCCAGGCTCACGAACTAGAATTCTTTAGTAATGATTCATCATTTCGTTACACTCTTAAATTCATTGGTAGATGAAACTCATTTAAATTGTTTCTCTACAAAATACTACTAAGCAAATAATGTTTAAATAAGTGTTGAAAAGTTTCTCCTTTATATAGTCTTTAGAACTTCAGTTAGTGTTTTGAGGATTCAATTTGTCATCAAGTGTGTCTGTTGTAATTTTCTCAATTCAGTATTGACGAGTTGTACTCAGTTTTGTTTTGTTTTTTCCTCACCTCCCCTCTCCCCCAGCCCTGCCCTGTACTGGGGATTAAACTTAGAATTTGTTTGTTTTTGTTATTATCTCAGGGTATTTATATTTGTCATGGTTTTGAGGGGGGAGAAGTTTGAGAGAGGGTCTCACATTATAATTCAGACTGTCCTTGAACTCAGCAATCTTTCTGCCTCAGCCTACCGAGTGCTGAGATTCCAGGCGAGTGCCACCACTTCTAGTTTATTTGTCATGGTTTTAACCTTTCAGTTGTCACTTTTCTCAAAGGAAACTTTAACATGTATTTTTGCAGACTTTGAGAATTAAAAGGTTTGTTTACTAATTATAATTGCTATACATCCAGTCCTAAAATATTTGAGGTGCTTCCCCCAACAGTAGGATATTTATACCATAGTTTCAAAACTTTATAGAAAAAAAATTAATTTCATAGGAGAAAAAAATTTTGGGGGGGGTACTGGGAATCAAACTTATGACCTTGCATTTATCAAGCAAGTGCTTGAACTGCCGAACTAAATCCCCGGCCCCTCATGGGAGAAAATTTGTAAAGCAGCACTGTCTTAGAACATTTAAGATACAAAACATGGTCAAGTCACTTGGCTTTCTGTATATTTTTAGTACTATTTGAATTTACAAGGGGATTACTAAATTACCCTATAGAGAGTCCACTTACAAGCCGGGCGTGGTTGTGCACTCCTGTAAACCCAGCACTCAGGAGCCCGAGGCAGGAGGATTGTGCAGAATTCGAAGCCAGGCTGGGCTGGGCTATGTAGTTCATTGTGCTCACTTTGGTGTCTTACTTTTCTCTCATTGCTAAGACAAAATATCTGACACCCACAATTAAAGGGGGGAAGATTTACTTAGCTCACAGTTTTTTTTTTATTTTTGCGGCACCGGGGATTGAACTCACAGCCTCACGCCTGCCAGGGCAGGCACTTAAGCCACTGAGCCAAACTCCCAGCCCTGGTTTTTTGAGGCAGGGTCGCACTATGTAGCTCAGGCCGGCCTTGCGCCGCATTGTAGCCCAAGCCAGCCTCGAACTCACAACGCTCCGCCTACCTCAGCCTCCCGAGTGCTGGGATTAAAGGCGTGCGCCACCACGCCCGGCTAGCTCACAGTTTTTGTAAAGGTTTTAGTCCATAATCAGCTGGCTTCAAGGCAGGGTGGCATTGCAGAGGAGTGACAATTCATGGTGGGCAGACAGTAACAAAGCAATAAGGGTTGATCACAGCTCTTTCTAGTCCTTATGTCTCATTCATGCCACTTAGGGAAAGTAGCATGCACACCCTTAATCCTAGTGCCCTTAAGCCTAGCACTGCACCATGTACGATCCCAGTGTCACACATTGTAGATCTAGCCACCTCTGAACAAGCCCCACCTATGACTGCATGAGGCTTTAGGGAGATGTCTAGATATCAGCTGTAACACCTTGGCAGCACATATACATAGTGAGTTCAAGGCCAGCCAGAACTGCATAGTGAGACCCTGTCTGAAGATTTTTTTTTTTTTTTTTTTTGCGGCACCGGGGATTGAACTCACAGCCTCACGCCTGCCAGAAAGACGCTTAAGCCACTGAGCCAAACTCCCAGCCCTACTTTTTTGAGGCAGGGTCGCACTATGTAGCTCAGGCCGGCCTTGCGCTCGCGTTGTAGCCGAAGCTGGCCTCAAACTCACAACGCTCCACCTACCTCAGCCTCCCGAGTGCTGGGTTTAAAGGCGTGCGCCACCACGCCCGGCTTGTTTGTTTGTTTGTTTGTTTGTCATGCTAGGAATTGAACCCAGAGGCTCATACTGGCTAGTCAAGTACTGTACCACTGAGCTATACACAGCGCCGCACACCTTATATGATACTGGGGATTGAACCCAGGGCATCTATCTAAATCTGCAGCCCTTTTTTATTTTGAGGGTCTTGCTGAGTCACTAAGTTGCCCAGACTGAGTTTAAACCTACAGTCTTCCTATCTCAGCCTCAGAAAGTCAGGATTATAAGCATGTAGCATTAGGTAATATATGGACCTTACAGAATTTTAATGTTTTAATCATAGCACTAACCTATATCCCCACCTTTTTTTCATTTTTTATTTCAAAACAGATGTTGCTAAGTCAGTAAATTGCCCAAGCTGGGCTCAAAGAGGATTATCCTGCCTCAGCCTCCCAGCATGAATGCTGGGATTACAGGCACATACCACCATGCCAAGCTTCCCAGAATTACTATTTGAAGTGTTTGTATTTTGTCAACTCATGTGATTTTTTTCCCCCCATACTGGGTCTTGAACACAGGACCTCACACATGGTAAGCAAGTGCTATGCTACTGAGCTACATTCGCAGCCCTTTTTATTTTTATTTATTTTTTTTGGTACCAGGGATTGAACTCAAAACCTCGCGCCTGCCAGGCAGGCACTTAGGCCACTGAGCTAAATCCCCAGCCCTATTTTTTGAGACAGGGTCTCACTATGCAGTTCAGGCTGGCCTTGAACTCACTTTGTAGCCCAGGCTGGTCTCGAACTCACAATAATCCTCCTGCCTCAGCCTCCCGAGTGCTGGGATTAAAGGTGTGCACCACCACGCCTGGCCCTTTTTATTCTGAGACAGGGTCTCACTAAATTGCCCAGGCTAGAACTTGGAACCTTGTGCCTAAGCTTCCCAGCTAGCTGGAACTATAGGCATGGGGCTTCATTTATTTTTTTTTTTTATAGTAGCATTATTGAGTTATAGTTGGCATAACACAAACCCCTTCACAGTATTTAATGTTTTTAATGTAGTTACAGTGTTGTGCAACCATGACCGCTGTTTAATTCCCAAAAGTTTAAGCCCGCAGCCATTAGCATCTGCTCCCTGCCTCCCTACCGCAGGCTGACAACCACTGATCTCCTGCAACTATTTGCCTACTCTGGACATTTCGTCTGGAGCACTGCAGATCCACATAAGTTTAATAGGACATGGTTTTAAGAAGTTATTTGTAATCTGAGAAGTTCTATTCCATTACATCCTTTGCACTGATTTTCATGTTACTTGAGTAGGTTACCTTTTAATCTGCCTAGGGCCTTTTCCTGTTGGATGTTCATGCAATAAATAAATCTGCTGACGTGTATTTATTTCCTTGTTATTGACCTTTGCTCTTCAGATGTCTTAATAGTGTGTTCATCGGGTTGTGTAACCTGTTCTCAGGGCTCAGGTATCAGGTTCTGGCTAAGAAACTTTTATAGTTCAATATTTTTTTCTGTTTAAAAAAATAACAAATAATTAATTTGTTTCTAACAATTCCTAGCTTTTTAAGTTTCTTCAAAATAACTTCATAGAAATATAAATTTCGCATTTTCTGGAGTAGTTTCTCTGTATTATTTCTCTTATGACAAATTTTCTAAGAGGAAATTAGTACCATCCTTATGCAAAAACATCCCTGTTCCTTAAGGCTTACCCTGTTCTAACCCACACCAGTCCTCATAGCTCCCTCCTGTCGGCCTTTATCTCCAGGAAGGACTTTGTCTCTTCACTCAGCCTACTTTCTGCAGCACTGCCCTCTCGTCCTGTAGGTGACTCCAGTGCCCCGTGGACTGTGTCCCCTCTCACCTGACTCATCATATGCTTCACCTGTGCTTTATCTGTCAGGGCCAGAGCCAGACCTCGGAGACTGTCACGCCCAGACCTGAACTTCTCTGGAATTCTTCTACCTTGTGTTCTCCTGCATTTTGCTGCTACAGCTCTGGTGTGTCTTTCACGTTTCTAACCTTGTGCTGCATCCACACCCGTGTCTTGGCTTACAGACTTCCCCCGTTTTCACGTGTCTGTGAACAGCCAACCTTTGGTCACCCCACCCTCGCCATCATACACAGACAGCTCCTCTTTATCCTTTATCCACTAAGTCTGGACTTCTGATCACACCATCGCTTTCCCCCTCCCTAGCACCCTCTGAGGCCTGTCCCCATGTCCTTTGCGTGGCTGTTCTGGAGGACTCTGATCTCCAATCATGCCCTCTTTAAAGCTGAGCATGACTGATGGTAGTAGGGGGTCAAGAGTGAGAAATCAGTGCTGACTGGCACTACAGTGAAGGTTCGCTTTTTAATCTCAGGCTGAGATCTCTTTAGCACTTTTGTTCGTTGTTTGCAGTACTGGATTTTGATTGAAGAGCCTCAGTTATGCTAGGCAAACACTACACTGTTTACACCTCAGCCTGTATAGCAGTCACTTAACTTGTTCCATTCCCCACCCTAGTTTTGCTTCTTGAAATTTCTGTACACGTTTCTGCACTTTGGAGTCATATTCCTGCTACTTCCTCAGATTTCCTGACTCTCCTTTCTTCTACTCCCCGCCACCCCACCTTTTTGGTACCAGGGATCACAGCCAGGAAGCATGGAGTTTCATGTGTAGATGTTTTATTTCTCTGTGGTAGGCTCTTACTAAGTTGCTAGGGCTGGTCTTAAACTTACTATCCTCCTGCATTTCAGGATCACAGGGCCGTACCACTATGTCCAAATTAGGGCTCCACTTCTTATCCTCTGTTGCCATTCCCTTCTCAGTAATAACACTAGCCAGGCTTACTTTGTGTGGTTTATCTCATCTAAGCTTTATAGTATCTCCAGAGACAGTTCAGGGGAAACATGTGGCTCACTGATAGTCACATAGTACATGAGTGATTGAGATGGCTTTGGTACTGCTTTGAGGACTGGCCTTAGGTTCTCCAGTAGACTGTATTCCTCCATCCTGTGCAAACTGTCAAAAATTGGCCCTTTGTCACCAGAGCTGTCTCTCTGTAATTGCTTTTGCTTGCTGTATTGTTCAGGCTGGCCTTGAACTCACTGTGTAGCTTAGGCTGGCCCTAAACTCATGGTGATCTTCCTACCTCAGCCTCCCAAGTGCTAGTATTACAGGTGTGCACCACCACACCCAGCATGTAGTTGTATTTTATGTTATTAATGTCTTTCTTTCCCATTTTGCCTTTTCTAATTCTTCTATCCTTCCTAGTTTCACTGGTTTATCTACCTCTATTTGTCCTGTAAAGATCCTATCAAGTGAGAAGTTCTGGTTTGGTTTGGTTTTGGTGTTTTGCTTTTTTTTTTTCGGCACCGGGGGTTGCACTCACAGCCTCGAACCTGCCTGACAGGCTCGTAAGCCGCTGAGCCAAACTCCCAGCCCTGGTTTTTTTGAGGCAGAGTCGCACTGTGTAGCTCAGGCCAGCCTTGTGCTCGCGTTGTAGCCCAGACCGGCCTCGAACTCACAACGCTTCTCCTACCTCAGCCTCCCGAGTGCTGGGATTAAAGGCGTGCGCCACCACACCCGGCTGCTTTTTGTTTTGAGACAAGGCCTCATTATGCAGTTAAGGCTGGCCTTGAGCTCACTTTTTAGCCCTGGCTGGTCTCAAATTTGCAACAATCCTCCTGCCTCAGCCTTCTGAGTGCTGGTGTTACAAGCATGTACCACCACACTCGGTAAGAATTTATTTCCTCCATAGCATTTTGAATGTAGTTTGAGGCAGGAGAACTTCAGGTAAAGAAGGTGGGAGTACCTTCTGATGTTGGGAAAGGGAATGGACAGAAAATTTCAGGTGGCAGGTATGGGCACCTGCAGAGAAAGGCAAGCACTTTACTTTGACCCAGGGAAAACTGTCAGTAAAGTCAAGCTTGGAAAGGTAGCTGAGAGGTAAGTAGTGGAAGTTCTAGAATACTAAAGTAGGAGTTGGACTGAATAATTTCTTAGCTCAGAAACTTCTAGTGGCTCTCAATCCAGTGTTTAGAAAGCGTATAGGTTAGCTAAGTAACACCTAAATCAGGATCATTTTGTGTGAAAGGAAGCAGTCGATGATTACACTGAGATAACACGCATAAGTTGAGACTTTCTCCAGCAAACTGAGAGTTGTGGTCACCTCGGCTATGCAACAAGTCAAGTTCAAGATGACATTTTGGTAAAGCCACTCTGAAAGCAGTGTACAAGGTGGGTCGAGAAAAAATTGGGGGTTAGCATGACAGTTTAGGAATATGACATAAAGTTCTTTCTTTTTCTTATTTATTTATTG
>RJWM01025784.1:0-28904 GCA_004363535.1 Dasyprocta punctata | reverse complement strand
CCTGCATGTATCTAGCTTTAAGTCTCTAAAGAAATCCTATAAATATATTTCATATGAATAGAAGGATAAGTGAAACATTTATAGATTTAAGAATTTTGGATTTAGGATAGCAGCATTAACAGTTAAAACTGGCATTTCATTTTTCAGTTTTTCTTATACTACAGAGACTAAGAACAAACTATATGGGGAATCATTTCTTAAGGTTGTAAAATGGGGAGGTGAGAAAAGATTGGGTTATATCTCTCTTTAACCATTTATTATTCATATCATTATATAATAACATAAGCATAATGTAATATAATATTACTATTTTAATTTCTCTGGGGATCAGGTTTCTTTCCTGCAAAACTGAAAACTGAGTTGTTTGGGTGGCTTCAAATAGAGGAAAGACCACTGCCTATTTACTGGGAGGGGATTTCCAGTTCTGATTCTACCACTAAACTAGACTAAAATTACTTAATTTTTTTGTGTGTTTAGTGTGAAAAGTCACAGTATGGAGCAAAAGCTTGACAAACAGCTTGCCACTCTAGTATTCTCTGATTCTGTGATGGGCCAAAATGGGTTCTGAGGCACAGAGAAGGGTCTCCAAGACTGTGTAGGGTACTTGCACAACTATTCTCTTTTCCTTTCTAGTAGTCTTGAAGACAGGACCTGGGCTTCTATAGTGTCCAGGGAACTGGAATGTAGGTATCTTAAGAGAGGAGAGTAGAGAATACTAAGGAGGGACTACTAAACCGGGAATTTGTATTTAGTTTGGTACAGCGATCCTTAAGTTATCCAGGGATTCTGATTCTTTAGGTCAGTTAAGAATGAAACAAAACCAAATAAACTATGAACAGTTACCCTAATGGTAGGTGAACTGAATTACTCAGTGGGTTGATATCAGGAAAAACAAAACTCTCTGGAAGTGTTTGTTTAGATCACTGATTTATAATTCTGATTTTGCAACATTTTACCATGTCTCCAGGCATCTCAAGGAATGTCTTAAAATATACTCTTAAAAAATGGGCACAAAAATGTTTAAATAGCACTCTTAAGAAAATTAAAAATATTTTTAAATTGTGAAGAAACAAAACAAGAAATGTTATAAATCTAAAGCATTTATCGTTAATGTTATCTGTATCAGGGATTGGAAACTACAGTCATGATAATGCCTTTGTGTATTAATGGCTGCCTTCTTGCTACAATGGCAGAGGTGAGTAGAAACAGAATGTTTAGCCTATCGAGCCTAAAATATTTTTTGATTTGAATCTTTATAGAAAAATGTTGTCCCCTCATGCTTTAAATCAAGGCTGGACCAAGAATAATAGCAATTATAAGTGACTTTTCTCTGAACTAAAGCTATTGATTCTGCAAACATCTTAGATTCTCAGACTTTGAATTTTCATCTGAGACATAGGACATGATACTCCTGCTTCCCAGACCCCCCTATTCCCCATGGTGGGGCCACTGTTTGCTTCTGGGGGAAGCGAGAGAAGAGTTCATTCATAGGGTCTGTATTACCTTGGCTTGCCAGGCATTCACTCGGCCCTGGGCATTAAGGCGGGCAAGGGAGGGCTCCCAGTAATCTCCCCACCAGGATTTTTTA
This sequence comes from Dasyprocta punctata, assembly GCA_004363535.1. Lineage (NCBI taxonomy): Eukaryota > Metazoa > Chordata > Mammalia > Rodentia > Dasyproctidae > Dasyprocta > Dasyprocta punctata. Next base: position 27,316 of record RJWM01025784.1, on the reverse strand, counting down.
AATGAGGAGGCTGTGATTTGCTTGTTTTCTATCTTTCCACTCTCCATACCCAGGGGTGTGGAGCATCCTGTCAAGAGAAAGATAATGTGATTAGTTACACAACACCAAAATTCTCAGCATGGTGTTTCACACTTAAGAGTCAATAAGAAATAATATTACAACCAATTTAACAACAAAAACTATCACAACAATGCACATTCATTAAATTCATGGGGCAAACACTGCTCTCAGGTATGAATGTGTTCTTTAACATTCACAATTATCTTCTTTTTACAAAGGAGAAGGCAAAATTACAGCAAGAAGTGGAATTTGTCTACAATAGGGCAGCCATAAGAATTGGAAATTGAATTTAAACTTGGACAGTACATAGTGAATATCATGTACTAAATATTTAAACTCCCTTTCCCTCCTTCAGAGAGTCGTGGAAACTAAAGACTTTGCTTTGAGGTAGACGGTAATTTCTAAATCGCTTATGTATAGTCCTGTGCTGCATAACGTCCTTTCAGCTAATGACAGACCACATACACAACAGTGGGCCCTTTAAGTTACAACGGAGCCAAAATGTTCCCAGTGACTGATGACATCACAGCTGTCCTAACAGTAACACGACACATTACCCACGTGTTTGTGGTGACGGTGGTATAAATAAACTTAGTTATATAAAAATACAATGCATGCAGTTATGTACAATGCATAATACATGATAATAAGAGACTATGTTACTGGGTTATGTGTTTACTATATTTTTTGTCATTGAGAGTGTACTTCTTCTACTCGTAAAAAAGTTTATTGCAAAACAGAATGCCCAGTTATGCTAGCAGTAGTCTCACACATTTTATTGCATCAAGCGGCCCCATGGAGTGGTTTCCCTCTACCATCTGAGTTTATGTATTTATTTATACTCTATGATATCTGCACAGTGAAACAGCTGCCGAATGATGCATTTCTGAGAACACATCCCTGTGGTTAAGAAATGCATGAATGCATGGCAGTATACTAAAAAGTACTCTGTTTGTTCTCTTAACAAAAGTGACAAAGCAATATAATGGCGTGTGGTAGTCATCATCTAATACTTTGAACATCCTCAGCAGCAAGGCTGATCTGTTAGTGTGAGAGGTGTAGGAGTGAGATAGTGCAATAACCACCCAACACCCATGACACATTTGTTCTCTCTAGTAAACCATACAGAAATTGACAAAAACTCTAAATGAACACCTACCGCTAACACAGGCTGTATATATAGCAAGAAAGTAATGGTTGTACAGAAAAGAGATGTTTTAAATAAATTAACATTTGCATGCCACATTTTCGGGTAGCTTGACTCCATGACATGTACAAGTCTACTATTTACACTATATGCCACATGGGAAGAAAAACACCTTAATGATTTTTGTAACTGTTTCAAAGAGTTTTCCTGCCTCTAGAAAATTTTAGTTTTATATGGCAGGTGTTATATACTACTGCTTTATGGACGTTAGCAAATATCCATATCTGTATCCCTCATGAATGCCAAGGGTATAGTGTACTATGATCTGCATTGATTAAAACTGATTCAAGGTCTAGCTATTTTCTCCTCTGAGTTGCTGCTTCTTCCCCTGAGGGAAGGTGCTTTAGCTTTCCAACTGTGTGATGTAGCAAGTTTCCCTGTGTGATCTATACTGATCCTTCAACTCTTCAGTCTTTCAGCAGCCAGCTGGGCCTGTTTCAGCTTGGTCATGGGGAAATTGCTATAGCTTCTTACCTCAGACTGCTGGAGAGATATTATTTTTATGTGTGCTTTAAAGTGAAAAATATTGGAAAGCATTGATTTATGTGTCATAGAAAAATAGTTAAGACTCTTTAAATACCACTGTTATGTATAGTAGAATTTTATTATGACCACTTAGGACTACCTGGATTTATTTATATCATAGGTCATATTACATCCCCTGAAAAAACAGTTGGTTACCAAAAAAAGAAAAGACTTTACTACCAATATAGAGTAAAAAAGAGGATATAGAGTATCAGTTCAGGAAGCTGGAAAGCAGATCTAGATTTCAAAAACATTCACTGAACAGCAAGATATGCTAGTAACGTTGCTAAATACTTTCATTGTATTAAAGTCAAAGTAACTTACAAGACAATGGAAGAGTAGAACCTAGTTTGAATCTCAGGTAGCTCTTATTAAAAATGGACTGGTAGAGGTGATTCCATCCTAGGACCCTTCCAGGAAGCGTCATGGTGGTATCTGTGTCATCTAGGATTGTTCAGAGAGGTGCAGGCCTCTGGCTGGTGGGACCAGACTCAGTCAAGGCCACATGGAAGAATTTACCTGAGTGGACTCTGTTTCATGATTTTTCTGGAGCCTAAGTCATGAAAGAGAACTAAGAGTTCCTTGTATTTCCTCACTCACACCAAATCTGTAGCATCTGAGTATCAGTAAGATGATAACACATCTTTGTTCCTTACCATTAACCTCACAGCCTTGCAGCTCCAGTCGAAGGGTAGGTCTGTTATAGGATCTTGTTGGAGATATCCTAATATATCTAGCCACAATAGGTGGATCAAACTGATTCTCTTTTATTGTAGAGGCATCTGAATTGCCTTCAAAATACTAGAAGAAAAGAGAAAAGCTTAGTTATACAACAGTTCTCTGGGAAATAACTTTATAATAACATTTTCATCTAATTTAATATTGTAATGCTGAATTTTTATGGGGCTTGAATCAAATCAATTTGATTAAATTTAATTAAAAAATAACTGAGGCTACTTCTTCCAGGAAGATGATGTACTTTGCCCCATTTGCTCCTGCTGTGTACAACTAGGTACCCTGGGCACAAACATAAAAGAAACAAGACTCTGAACAGGGGAAACAGGAAAGAATACTGACAGGGTTTCTCAGGACCCAAGGTAAAACACGGTGGCAGCATCCCTGGGTTCTAGTTTTCTCTTAAATATCTTAGTCTGGGAGATGAAGAAGCCAACAACCTACAAACAACCAATGGACACAGACAGCACTCCAACCGAAGGACTGGGAAAGAACAGCTTAACTAAGGTTCAGACAATAACTGTTCCACATGAGCCAAAAACCACAGAAAAAGTGATAGGCCCTCCCCAAACTAACAGCAAAGGCAGAATGGGGAGATTTCTATGCTTGTTAGACTAAAGAGATACCACAGTATCCTCCTTGGGGCTATGTCTGAAAAGTCTAAAATAGGAACCCAGGACTTTCATCCCCTCAGTCCCTAATGATGCTTCTACTTCTGCAGTATCCATGGAAAGCACATGGGGAACTCAGTTCCTACGACTGCAAAGAGAAGCACGCTGTAAGGTGCCAAGGAAGGCAAGTGAGAGACCTCCTTCCACCGGGCAGGAGCCAGACAGGCTGTAACCTGGCCTCTTTCCGGACCATTGTCAGAAAAACACCAGCTAAAGCAAAAGAGCAAATATCAGTAAGATAGGAAATAGAACAAGACCATAGAGAAAGATCAATAAAAGAGCTGGTTCTTGGAGGAAAACAATAGACAATCTTTAGCAAGACTGAGAAAGAAAAAGAAGAGATACAAATTACAGTGTCAGAAATGAAGCAGGCAATATTGCTATAGCCCCTGCAGACATGAAAAGGGAAATGAAATACACCGTGGAGGAAACAGACAATTTACTTAGCAAAAAACACAGTGTCACAACTCACTCAATATGAAATGGATAATTTGAATACTCCTATAACTATTAAAAAACTTCAATTTGTAATTTAACCCTTCTCTCTTCCCAAAAAATAAATCTGCCGGTCTAGATAGTTTTGCTGGTAATTTCTACCAGATGCTTAAAGAATTAACAGCAATTGTAGAAATCTCTCCCAGAATATAGAAGAGCAAAGTTACCGATTTCTTTTATGAGGTTAGTATTACCATGATATCAAACCTAGAAATAGGCAGTAAAAAAAAAAGAAAACTAAAAAATAAGAAACAGTAATATAGGCTGTGCATTCAACTGCTGTGTTCTCTCTCCTAATACTGATTAGGAAGAACCATAAGGTATATTACAGATAATTTATTATTAGAAATACCTAAATGATAATGTAGAAAATTGTTGAGATAGTAAAGGATTTACATAAGATACAAATTGAAACGAATTCAAGGTTATTGGTCCAACAATAGCAGACAGACTCCTTGCATTAAGGTTTCTTTTGTGGGGAAGAGGGACTTTGAGAGGAGGGGAAGAATTAGGGTTCCTGGCTCAGCCCATGAAAGACCCAGCAGGGAAGTATCATTCCTCAGGCATGGCCCCAAATAAATCTGAGAATAATAGTGCCTCAGAGTATCACTAGCATAAATACTACTATTTCCTTCATGTACTCTGAAATTAAAAACAAAACATAATAATAAAACTAATAGAATATAATAATAAAATCAAAACTTTTGGCACGTTTCTAGCATAAGCTTGAGAAATGAGTCCAAATATTTTATTCTGTACATAATCTGCTAATCTGGTGTTTTTTAAAAATAAATTGATAGTTTTCAGTTTTTTTGGAGTTCTGAAATTTCAGTAATTCTGCTTATCCCTTGAATTTGTAATATACAGACTGCTATCATATTACCACTTTCTTCCATAAAAGCCTCAGAAAGTTCTTCACATTTACTAGACACCCTAGGGTAAGTCTTGAAGTTAGATGGAAGCATATACACGGACCATCACACTCTTTGTGCTATTTCCTTTGAAGATCTGCCAGCTGGTGCGGTCAGAGCTATAAGCCACGTAGAACTCGGTGGTATAGCAAGACTTGAGGTAATGTTTGGCTCCCTGAGTCTGGATCCCTGTGACAATGACTTCTTTTTGCATGTCCACCTGCAACAGAGTTCAACTGTCAGCAGAGTTGTCCTCGTGTATTAATCACATGCTGCCTTAACTCACAGTACAATCAGCTTTCTTAACAGTGAGAGAACCAACACCCAAGGTTTTCTTTTGTTTGTTTTTTAATATTTTTATTAGTACATGCATGCAGTACACAATGTTTACATTCCTTGCGTGGAGCTGATACATACACAGAACACGTCTTAATTCTCTTTTTCATTCCCTTTTCCTACTCTTCCTCCCCTCCCTTTCCATCTCTTGATCCCCTAACCATTTGAGAAAGATCTATCTCCTTACTTCCTGTTATATGTCTTTTATTTTAGCAAACTGGCAAAATGGCTAGATGCAGTCCATATTTGAGGATAGCCTGGACTTGAATCCCAGTTCAAATACTAATTACTATTGTGCTGCTTTGGTAAGTCAGTTAACATCTCTCTGTCTTGGATTTTTTAATCTATAAAATGGAATATTACTTAAAGTCATCCTCATAGGGTTGATTTTGATGATATAAAGTGCTGAGAATAGTGCCTAGCAAGTAGTGGTTTCTATTCCCCTAATCACATCACAAGATAGACAAGAAGAAATTATTAAATTACTGTCATATCTAGTATTACAATCACCATGAATATTATCAGGATAATTAGACATACCTGGATCCAAGGTTTAGAGTCAGTTTTTAATCTGCTATTTTCTACACTCCAGGCATTATATGATCCACCATTGTTTAACCTTGCTAATTTGGGCTCCCAATAACCTAAATTCAAAGGAAGAAAAGAAAGTCTTATGAAAAAGTCAATTTTTTTCCAGTAAACAGTTTTTTTTTACCTAGGGATTGAACCCAGGGCCTATGCACTGGCTATATTCCCAGCCCCTTTTAAAATTTTTATTTTTTGAGCATTGACCTTGTTAAGTCACTATGTTTCCCAGCCTGGACTTCTACTTGTGGTCCTCCTGCCTCAGCCTCCCACAGTGTTGAATTTTTAAAAAGACAATCAGCAATTTTTCAAGTGAGTTTAGTCCAGCATAAAACCAGATTACTGAAGAGCCTGTTACAATTAGGAGATCAGGTGATTAGCATGGGCCTTGACTACCAAACCAGTTCTTGATGATGAAATCTTGGCTTCAGGTCTGCCTGTGTTTGCTTAGCTGTCCACCCACTCTGTCCTGCACAAAGGTCGTGTTTGACTTTTCCTGGTTATGTTGATGTAGCTGCTGCTGACTGTGTCTGCCTAGCAGGATGATAGGGGAAGGGCATATGGGAGCCTCATTATCTTCTTGATGATGGCCTCTTGATCTTGGAAGAAATTTGAGGCAGAAGGAGGAAATCTATTTAGCAGAATCTCCTGACATAGCAGGTGATCAATAAAAATAGGTGAATGATTGTCACAGGTCAAAGGTCATATTAATGGGGACTACAGTTTTATACCCTAAGACCCTGTGAATCTGGCTTAAATATTATGTATGTGGTCAAACCCAGAAAAGAAGAATGAAGAGTTTTGGAAATAGGCACATAGTCATGACTGAAAGCTGTCTACTCCTGCCCCAGTCCCTGCAGAGACTGAACTGCTTATATAGAGATACCAGTGATGCCTAGCTTTTGGTTTTCCCCGGGAGGCGGGGGGCTCCCTGGGAACAGTATACACCAGAGGGTGTGGCAGTGATAAGAACATACTAACAGGCTTTTGGCTTCTGCCATAGGAATGCCTTCATCTACTACATAATTACTCCAAATGGAACTGTTTGCTTACGTTGGGTGGAGGAAAGCATAGAGAAGAGAGGTGACCTATAGCCAGGGTTGTCACGTATGATTTCTCAGGCTATATACTACACAATAGTAGAAGTGGACACTCACAGGCTGTGATGAGACTACTTACCCAGATGCTCAGAAGCCTTGATCTGTGAATCAGATATGACCCCAGTGCTCAGGCCCATTGGCATCTTACAATCTATGAAAAACCAAAAAAAGGAATAATTTTTGCTTAGAAAATATATAAAACAAAGTAAAACTGCAGGGCTAGATATTATGCCTTTGATGGGTCCTTCATTACATATTTTCATTATTTCATGTGACACTTAATTAGGTGTGATTATAATAAATGCACTAGTGAAATCAGTGCTTTAATTGAAATTGGGAAACCATAGAGGAAAATAACAGAAATCTTGAAATATGACTGTTTTTTAATCTGATTTCCATCTTCTTGGATCTTAAAGTAAGTAATATCCACCTTATTAAAGTCTCTGAAAGCAAAATCTGTACTTTTTAACACCTGCATTTTAGCCATATTGCTGGGTTTTCCTCATGGCTTGTTTTACCTTGTGAGCTCCGCCTCCTGCCAGATCAGTAGTGGCATTAGATTCTCATAGGAGTGGGACCCCTACTGTGAACTGTGCATGTGAGAGATCTAGGTTGCATGCTTCTTGGACCATTCACAAATCAAAAATTGCCTCCATGAAACCAGTCCCTGGTGCCAAAAAATTTGGGGACCACTGTTCTGGATGACTGAATTTTATTTTTCCTGCAAACTATAGTCCAGAATAAAAACAACTATGGCTATAAATTATACCTCTGTCACATCAGAGTTATCAGAATTGAACATTTTCAGCCTAAAACATGACAATATTCCTGTTACAGGCACTTTCTTCCTAATAAATACCACATGTCACTTGGGTAATACCTTTGTCTATGATGAGAAATGGTGTTTGCATCCCTGCTCTTTGATTTTCTCCAATCTCTGTGTCTAGGAGCCACCAGCCAGGTTTTGATGCCTTCATTTCAAGAGTTTTAAATGAACCTAGAATAAAGAATGAAGGACAAAATATAAACTAACAGGCCCATCTGAACTTCTGTACCTACATCTGAGGTGGATTAGTGTCATGATTTCCCCACCCAAACTCCTGCATTTCACAAGTTCTTCAGACAGCATTTGTAGCAGGGAGACTGCTTATTAAAAACATAGCATCCAGGAGCTGGGCCCAGTGGCACTTGCCTGTCATTTTAGCACTCTGGGAGGCTGAGACTGCAGGCTCAAGCCCAGTCCTGGCAACTTAACAATTTAAGTTGCCTCAATTTAAACAAAAAATCATAAAAGAACTGGAAATGTTCCTCAGTGCAAAGGCCCTCAGTTCAGTCCCCAGTATCGGGGTGGGAGGGGGAAGCAAATCTTAGTGATTCTACCCAGGATCCACCTTATTAAAGTCTCCAAGAGCAAAATCTCTCTCTTTTTTTTTAGCATCTGAATTTTAACTAGATTCTTAGGTTTTTACTATGAAGTCTGTGAATCAGCGGCCTTTACATCTCATACCCCTACTTACACACCTACTAAAAAAAACACACCTAAAAGCAACGTATTGGTACATCTTACTCCTTTCCAATGATTGTAGTTTGTTTAAATTCACAATTACTTTTATTTTGCACATAAAAGTCTAAATACTTTTGCTTATTTTTTAGCTTTAGCAATATTTTTTAAAAAGTTCTCTTTTCACAAAACAGCCTCAGATGTCATTTCATGATTATGATTCCTGGAGTTAATTACCCACCCAAAAAAGTTAGGGTGATACAGCCAAGAGTAGAAGTCAGAAATCCAGAAACCCTAGTAAGATTTTAATCTCCCTCCCAATAGGAACAACTGCAACTTCCCAAGCTCTCGCTTTATCTTTTGCTTGAGACTTCATCTGCACACAGGGGCTTGGGAGACACAGTTCCTCTGCAGAACCAAGTTGGGCCACACAGTTAACCTTACGGTGCTGCCACATAGTTCACTGCTCAGCTGACATTTTTGTACTTTGTATGCAGTTTTGATATTGGCTTTGCCCTGAATCAATTCCTGAATTCTGTGTTTTGACTCTTCAGGAAGCAGATACACAAGAGAGAATGGGTAGCCAGGATGAGTGGTGATCAGATGCTAAGGTTGCCTTGTCTCATTATTTCTTAGCAGGGACCTCTTCCATCACCAGATCTTTACCAGGTAGAAGGGGCCAGACCCCTAACTGATGCTGTTGAGTGCCGTTCTCCAGCAAGGTCTGGCCGTGAAAGTGAACCACGTGAATGTCTCGGGAGCCACCCATGTTCAGCAGGTGTAACCTCACCCACTCTTGCTCGTACATTCTCAGGCCAGGCAAGTTGTAGATCATCCCATTAATGGCTGAAAGGACAGAGCATTGCAATCAGCTGAAACCCTGTATATGCCAGGAGGAGACTGATAAAGAAATACGGGGCAACCCACTCACCACCAATTTTCCTCATTATGTGGCCTTCCCTGGTCCCACCCAGGTATCGAGGGCTGGTCTATGTCATAAAACCAGCGTGAGAGGCTAGAACAGAATCTCCAGCTCTTCATGTCATTCCTACCAGCCTACATAGGTGTGGGCAAGGTGCTTTTCCAAGCAGGTTATCTTGTCATTCTTTCCTCAGAGTTCACACCTATCCTTCTCTGTGCTTTGCCCATTTATCTATGACATCAATAGTGTAAATCTTTCTTTGCTGCGAAAAGATGAAGGCCGACATAGCAGATAATGCAAACAACAGGATGAAAGTAAGGGCACATGCAGCACATTGCTCCAGGTCCTTCTGAATTCAGAGATAGAAACTACTGGACCGAATACTTTTGGTGTACCCACTAGCCATAATGACTCATGTTTATTTTCTCAGATGGGTTCTCAGGTTTTACCCACTCTCCACTTAGGGAAATATGTGTGAGTTTTTAGAACTTGCTCATCTTAAAAATATAGCACAAATTTTTAATGGTGAAACAGTGCTAGTAGTCATTTAAATGGAGCAGACAGGGAAATTTTTTCTTAAAGGAACTGCAGTGGACTTTCAAGAACTAGGCAAGGGAGGTTCTTATAGGGGCAGAAGTTGAGATCAGTCAGGCACCCTAAAAATTATATCAGGTACAGAGATACCTGTCTAATATCATACATAACGCTTATACCTATTTTGAGTTTCTATTTAAGAAACAGATCTCATAGCAACTCAAGTGATTATTAGTTCAGAATTGCTAAACTGTTGTTGCACCAGGATATGGAAGGGAAAACTCTCAATATAATAGGTGCTCAGTAAACATTAGATAAGTTGAGCTGGATGATAGAATTCACTTATTTGTTCACTGGTTCACATATTCACTGAGCACATTTAACAAAGGCCAGACATGAAGCTAGGGGCTGGAAATCAGGAGGTCTGTCTGATAAGTAGTGCATCATGGAGATTACCAAATTACAGCGACTTGAACTTTAGTGCATGTAGGACTAAAGGTACAGTGGATACATTTCACTCTTTGCAGAAATCAGTACATAGGAGCTCAAGTGAGTAAAAGATACAGCCAAGAGAAAAGTCCACTTAATTCTTTGCTTTCCTACTAGGCTGTTTTCTAAAGGGTGGGACTTCTGCTTCAGACACCAAGCATACTGGGCCAGAGGGTCTACTGAAGGGAAAAGGGAGAAGGGGAGAGGAGATGAAAGAGAAGGGGAGAGGATAGGAGGACAGGACAGGAGAAGAGAATGAAAAGAAGAGAGGAGACAAGAGAGGACAGGATAGCAGAGGAGAGGAGAAGAGAAGAGAGGGGAGGGGAGGGGAGGGGAGGGAAGGATCAAGAGAAGGGAGAAGAGAAGGGAAGAAGTGAAAGTTCTGCTTGCGGTCTTGATTCACTGTCTCTTAGTGGACTCTCCTCTAGATTTTTTCATAGACTCTTAATATTTGAATTTAAAAACTTTTAATGTTTTCATGATAACTAGAGTCCATCCTAGTGGGACTGGACCACAAATCATATGTTTACCTACCTCTATCTCAAAGTATGCTTACAGGTGAGATCATTAAACTCCTGAAAGGAGAAGTAAGGTGAAAAATAAGATAAAGAAGGGTGACCTGAGCATGGAATGGTAGGACAGGAAGACAGACCTACTAAGCCTTGATGAGTGCCTGCAGGTGGCATTGCTTCAGTGTTGTATGTAATGTCTAGCAGGTTTTTCCTTCCCTGTTGCACTAATCTATTACCCAACACAGGTTCTCATGGATCAGAAACCTCATAATAATCACCCCATCCATCAAACTTTGCAAAAAGCATTAGTCTTTTTTTTTTTTCTAATTGCCACATGTCATTCTTTTTGCTCTCAATCAAATCCTAAATTCTTCCTTTCTCTAAAAACTGTTTGTAATTCAGTTGTCAATTTACGGGCCAAATTCCTGGGTAGATTTCTAAAAGAACATCCTTTTCCCCTTGTGACTGCCTAAATACTCTTTTGCCCCTGTTCTCCCATTGCCTGGCTGCCTCGGATCCTATCTTCATTTGTTCTCTTGCGTCACTTGGCATAGATGCCACTGATGGCTGCTGAGAGCTAGACCTGCTGGGATCTTTCTTATTTGAGAAAAGACACGTGAGTGATTATTTCTTCTGTATAAATACTCGCTCCTTTAGAGAGTAAGAAGCAGGTTCATTAGCTTTTTAAATTGCATAGCAATGTTATTTTCTTTTCCTAATGCTGCCATCTGAGGTGTACTTTACTGGCCTTTGCTCACTGCTTTGCCTTGCAGCGACCTCTGTGCACCACCTTTTGGCCTCCGTCTGTGCCCACTGTCCTGCAGTGTTGCCTGCCAGGTCACTCAGCCCTTGGAAATGTTAAGGAGCAGGGTTTAGTTGTGGCTCCTGGCTCCTCAGAAGTATTAATGTTGAATCTGTGAAGTTCTAAGGACAGGAATCACCATGACCCAGTGTGATTTAATTCAGAGATTAGATCAAAGTCAGGAAAATACCATGGAACTCATGGGAGTTTTTTACTCCAGAAGATTCAAGTCTCCAAGTCCTTTTGGATTTTCCATAGTACCAACTCTTTTTCTCATCAAAGACCATAAAGAGTAAGACAAATTCTCTCATGTCCACAGGAATGTTACTCTGCTTGTGAAGCGTTCCTTTTCGGCAGATGAGAAGGGGCCCTATCAAGCCCGAGTGGATGTCTTTTTCCTGAAAGACAGGAAAAGCAAATTGCATGCATTTTCCTTTGTTCGGGATTTTCTTTGCTCTCTTGACAATTATAAAGAAAAAATAATATCTCCTTAGAGACTCTGCATTTAAAGATTATTAATAATTAGTTTAATAAGCCTGGATATTTATTTGCTTTTGTTGCATTCATATTCCTTTTCTCTGATTATACTGTCCTTGATCTCATTAATAATGATATAATAATAATGATGATAACATAATGGATATTATTTACCGAGCTTCTATACTATATTAAATGCTTTGCCTTTAGTATCTCATTTAATTTGGACAACTATCCTATATGGTAAATATAAATTCATTTATTGAACTAATATTTATAAAATGCCTACTATATGCTGTGTACTATTATTCCATTTTTAACTTTGGAAACAGAGGGTGACAGAAGTCAAGTAATTTTCCTTGGGTTGCACAGTGATGGGGTAGGAATTTAAATCTAAGTCGAGGGCCTGCAGATATGGCCCAGGGGGAGAGCCCATTTCACTAATGCAGGAGGCCCTGTGCTTACTCCCTAGCACCAAAAACAAAACAATAATCAAGAACAAACAATCAAACAAAAAACCCAAGAAAAATCCCTCAACAAACCTAACTGTATGCTCTTACTACTATGGCTTAACCAAAGGACCCCTTCTGTAATTTACCAAAAACTTGTGTATATTTATCATGTGTAAGATATTTGTTCTGAGTTATATATACATTGTGAAATGGTAAATGAAAGACTCTTGAGTTTTCAGTTCTTTCATAAATAGCAGATAGAAAATAATATTTGTTTAAGAAAATTGCAGATAAACATCTTTTTCTATAAATAAAGGATTCTAGCTTGGGGCCAACAAGCATATCAGTACTCCTCCCTCCTCCATCATTTGAAGTACTGCAAGGGAAGTGGTTATGGTAACTGTATGGTAACTGTGTAGCTGACCATACGGCTTCCACATCCTTCATTAAACACAAGATAGGGTTTGATAAAAAACAACCCCACCCTTACACTTGGTGTGCTTCGGTGGTAAGGTTAGGGGAATAGCAACAACTTTTGGCAGAAATACCTACCGGATTCACAGCTGAGTAGTAGGCCCAAGCCCGACAGGCTGAGCCAGGGTTCTCTGGCCCTGACCGATCGGTGGCATGCCATACATACGTATAACTGCTATTGGGCAGGACAGCATTGTCCTCCTGAAACCACTCAGGAGAATCATCTTCATAAGTCTTTCCTTCTGATGATTTCTCATAGGCCAGTCCATGGGCATGAAGAGAATATGGTCTAGATGCTAAATTTTTAAAGCGAACCTAGAAAAAGGAATGATCCACAAATATACTTCAGTTTAAACAAAAATCCAAGCCAAGACATGGCACAGTGGTGTATACCCTTAGTTTGAGCTGCTGGAGAGACTGAGGAAGGAGGAGCCTGAGGCAGGAGGAGAATGAATCTGAGCAACGAATCTTGGGCAACTTCCTGAGACATTCTCTCAGAATGCAGTAAAAGAAGCTGGAGATGTGAGAGCCTCTGAGTTTAAATTCTGCACTAAAATAAATAAATAAGTAAATAAATGAAAAGGTAGATAAATAAATGGATGAATCAATGATACAAAGAGGTTGAAAGGATGCCATAGGCCCAAAACTGTAAACAAGATTGTGAAAGAAATGACCAGGATCGAGAAGAGCCACAGGAAATCTGCTTGTTTTGGGATGGCACAGAGATGCCTTTACATCTTTACTAGTTCTCTTGAACTTCAGTTTCTTTTCTTTTCTTTTCTTTTCAGAAAGCAACAGGAAGTTACAATGTGATCTTTTCCAGTTTATATAATTTTCAGAACTTACAAAATATGAGATCATTGGTTTTGTCTTGAAGACTGCCAAATGGCTTAGCAAGCACTCTTTGAAAAGAAATGTAATTAGGTGTTAATTCTAGAAAATAAATCATCTATACCTCTTTTGCTACCTTCACTTCTCTAATCTCCAGTGCTTGTGGAAATTCCTTGGATTACCTTGGAAGCTCTCAAAAGTCGACTTACTTGGATGACATCATCCACTTCAGCCCTAATAATAGGACCCAGAATGCCAAGATGCTCTTCATATTCGCCTCGAGGGTCACGTTTGGTAAAAGTGCTATCTAGGTACTTTCGGAAAACAACTTTCTTGTATGTGGTATCTTTTTTAGTGTCATCACTGTCTTCGTTGTCCATTTCACTGAAATGATAACAATAGATTTTGGTTCAAGGAGTTTAGGAAATTGTCTGTTTCTAAATATAGTATCTAGCACAGAGAGTCTTTCCTAAATTCTTCATGGGCAAATTAATGACTCTGCAAATGAATGAAACCATAAGCCAGTAAGTATTTTCTTAACTCCTAAATCAGGTATTTGCTGGACAAGTCTCACTATGATCCTTTGGACTAGGTCAAGTCTCTTGTATCATTCCTTATATTTCTATAATATTATTATAGTATACATAGTAAATTCCTGTGAGTGTTCTTATAATATTTATATTTACATGTGATCCACTTGTGAGATTATCTTTTAATGTTACTCTGCCACTAGGGTGTAGTGTAAGCCCCATAAAGTCAGATATTGTGCCTAGTTTGCTCGTAATACTTTCTGTACTGCCAGTATGTTATCTGGCATGTAGCAGGCACTTAATTAATTTTGTGCCAAACATAAATGAATGAATGAATATAATTGTATATCAACATAATTTTTATCATCAAAGGCAGACAAAGCCATTCAATGGTACCATGCCAGAGCTTGGGGCTGCCAAGTGACAATGGTCAGCTGAATCAGAAGGTCACCTCTATGAAGGCCAGTGGATGGATGGGTGTTTCGTACCCTGAGAATGGCCACTCTCTACATTTGCTTTTGACAACCTACATTATTCCCAAGCATTTTTTTTCTGGTACTGGGGAGTTTTCCGGTAGTAGGACCTTCACACTGAGCTACATCCCAGTCTTTTAAAATTTTGAGATAGGGTATTTCTAAATCACTTAGTTGTCCAGGCTGGCTCAAACTTGTGATCCTCCTGCCTCAGTCTCCCAGAGTGCTGGGATTGCAGGTGTGTGCGACTTCACCCAGCTTTCCCAAGCTTTCTGACATTATTATGGGCAAAGATGTCTTGGATATGACCCTAAAATGAAGGTATGAAGATCAAAAATACACAAATGGGATTGTTTCAAACTAAAAAGACTATGCATAACATGCAAAACAATCAACAGAGCAAAAACACAATCCATGGAATGAGAGAAAATATCTATAAATGATATACTTGATAAGGAGCCCATATAAATTATATAAAAATTCAAACAATTCAATAGCAAAAACAAACAACTTGATTTAAAAATGGATAAAGTAACTGAGTATATTTCTCAAAGGCAGATTTCCAACAGGTGTATGAAAAAGTGCTGAACATTACTAATAATCAAAGAAATCCAAATTAAAAGCACAATGAAGTATTACTTCATAACTGTTAGGATGGCTGTTACAGAAAAGACAGGAAATAAGTGTTGGCAAGGATATGGAGAAAAGGGAACCCTTGTACACTATTGGTGTGAATGTAAATTAGTTTACAGCCATTAATGGAAAACAGTATAGCAGTTTCTCAACAAAATTAAAAAGTAGAACTTCTGCATGTCCAGCAGTCTCACTTCTGGGCGTATATCCAAAGGAAATGAAATCAGTATGTCAACCATTTGTATTTTAGGTTCACTGCAGCACTGTTCACAACATTCAAGATATAGAATCAACCTAAGTGTCTATCAATGGATGAAAGGATGAAGAAAATGTGGTACATGGACACAATGAAATACTATCCAGCCTTTAAAAAGAAGGAAATTCTGTCATTTTTAACACCATGGGTGAACCTGGAGATCTTCTGTTAAGTGAAATAAGCCAGACACAGAAAAATAAATGACATGATCTCACACATATGTGACACTTAAAAACACTGCAGGTAATAAAGAGCTTCACTTAATTATTTCACAATCTATACATCTATTAAAACATCATATTCAACGCCATAAATAAAAGTAAAGAACAAAATACTATGGCACACATCTTAAAAAGTATTACACTGCAATAAAATGAACTTTTTGTATGTTAACACATACAAAAACCTGAATGAATCTCTGGAAAATTATATTGAGTGCAAAGATACTGAGCCCCAAAGGGTACATGTTGCACAATCCCATTTATATAATATTCTTGAAATGACAAAATGATAGAAATGGAGATCAGAGTAGTAGCTGCTGGGGGATAGGAGGTATATGGTGGGGAGGGAGGTAGATATGACTATACCGAGACAAGAAGAATTTTTGTAGTGATGGAAAAGTTCTGTATCTTGATATACTGGTTGTGGTATAATAAAGTTTTCAAAGCTGTTACCACTCAGAAAATCTGGATAATGGATAACAAGGAATCTCTGCATATTATTCCTTACAATTGTATGTGAACTTACAGTTATCTCAAAATAAAAGGGTTAATAAAAATATAAATATAGCACATTATTCCCCCAGGTGGGTCATCAGCCTAGTCTGGGGCCAAATCATGTCCAATTTTCTTGCTGACTCAAATTTCCCAAGTCTATGGAAACAATCCAAAAGCTCATTCATTGAATCTATAATATGTACCACACTCCATGACCCATCAACAGAGAATCTTATTAAAAATTCTGCTTTCTTCTCTCTTCCCTACAAACCTCATTCATCTGAATTCTGATTGTTGCATACAGTTTCACAGAGCATGTTGGGATAGGCAAAACGACCTTGTCCATCATAAAGACAAACAAACAACAACCAGGTTTCATACTTGGAATGGGATACAAGAGTTTGCAGGAACTAGTTCCATCTCTTTCTACTCTGCATACTTCCTAGTCCTGTCCCCAGAGATCCTGGCTTAGAAGTCCTTAGATAATAAGCAATTCTTGCATAGTAACAGGTGCTACATTTAAGTCAAGTCATAGAAGAAAGCATTTTGAACAGAATCCTAATGTGGAAACCTCAGGCATCAGATTAACGAGTTAATGTGCACAAATCACTCCATAGGTTGTTGCCTACTCTAAGTATATTTTGTTTTGTTTGGTGATACTGGAGGTTGAAGCAAGGACCCCTAAACTAAGCTACTTCTCCAACCCATTTTAATTTTTTTAAATATCAAGACACAGTCTTGCTAAGTTGCTAATTTGCCAGATGGGTTCAAACTTGTGATTCTCCTGCCTCAGCCTCCCAGAGTGCTCAGATGCATGCATGCACTACCACATCCAGCTCACTTAGGTTTTAAATCAGTGTAACTGCATTTGTAAGAGCTATGGGTTATATTTTCACAGTTTATGTGCATTCACCAGGCTGTCTCCCTGTGAACTTCTCACTGCCCAAGGTTCACTCCTTCCCTCCTCTCTGCATATCTTCACCCCAAGACACAGAGCCCAGCCCAATACAACTTTCTAGCCCAATATGACTTTCTACCCTTTAGTAGTAATGGTTTGAAGATGATCTTTTAAAAAATCTGGATCCTTTAGAAACTCTATTGTAAACCAGTCAATGCAAAAGGAGGTCTCTACATCAATATTTGGTTTTAAAGCCAACTTGAATTAAATCATATTGATTATCATATAGCTATGGTTAGGTCAAGCTCTGCACTGGAGCAGGAAGAGGAGGTAAGAATGTCTGTGACAGAAGAATGAGAGAGAAGAGGGGGCTTATTTACCTACAGGCTATCACAGACTTCTCACTCTGATTATTCTCTTATGGTCCAGGTATCGTCCAAATTAGAGAAGCTAATTTTGGAATTGATAAGGGAAATGGTATAGACCAAATTGCAGTAAGGGAACTAAACTATAGTCTACAAAATCTTCCCAGAATTATTTTCCTGGATTGTTGTAATTACATTTTCTTTTTTTTTTCAAGCAGTAGTGAGAACATTATAATATAAAGGGAGAAAACTAGCCAAACCTTTGAGCGAATTCTGCATAATTCCAAGATATTTCTTCAGCAGCAATATAATAATATTTTCTGTTTCCCTTGGTGCTGCGGAGATACCAGGCTGCAATGTCATCAGGATTTCTTGAGGAGTTGGTGTCTGTCCTCCTATCAGTTTGGTAGGGGTCATCATAGTTCACATAATCAACTTCACTATAGTCTTCTTCCTTGATTTGAACTTCTTGCCGTGGAACAAGCTCAATGTAATCTCCATCATTGCCACTGAGGCCCACTACAACCAGTGGATTAAATTTATTTGATATGAAAGTGTTATTGAGTGAAGGAGATGGGAGAGGAGATGGTGGCATGTGATCAAGGTCTGGATGAGAAGTCTGATTAAATTCTGCAAGAGGCAGTAATTGACTAAACTCAGGAGGGTAGGATGTCTGATTAAGGACTGAAGGATGTGATGTTTGCCTGAAATTTGGAGAAAGAGTTGTCTCAGTAATGTCTGGAGAGAGAGTTACCTGGCTGAGGCCAGGGGAATGAGTTAACTGACTGAGCTCTTGGGAGGAGGTTATCTGACTGAAGTTGGGGGAAAGTTTGGTCTCACCAAGTTCTGGAGAGAGAGGCATCTGACTGAAGTCTGGGGAGGTGGTCCTCTGACTGAGGTCTGAAGAAAGACCGGTCTCACCAAGTTCTACAGAGAGAGGCATCTGACGGAGATCTGGAGAAAGGTTGGCCTCATCAAGTTCTGGAGAGACGGGCAACTGACTGAGGTCTGGGGAGGGGTTTATCTGACTAAAGCTTGAAGAAAGGCTGGTCTCACCAAGTTCTGGGGAGAGAGGCATTTGACTGAAGTCTGGGGAAGAGGTCATCTGACTGAAGTTGGGAGAAAGGTTGGCTTCATTAAGTTCTAGAGAGAGGGGCATCTGGCTGAGGTCTGGGGAGGGGCTTGTCTGACTGAAGCTTGAAGAAAGGCTGGTCTCACCAAGTTCTGGGGAGAGAGGCATCTGACTGAGGTCTTGGGAAGGGGTTATCTGACTGAAGTTGGGAGACAGGTTGGCCTCAGCAAATTCTGGAGAGAGGGGCATCTGGCTGAGGTCTGGGGAGGGGGACTTCTGACTAAGGTCTGGGGAAAGGGGCATCTGACCAAGGTCTGGGGAGATGGTTATCTGGCTGGGGTCTGAGGAGGGGGTCATCTGACCTTGTCTTGAAGAAGAGGATGGTTGACTGACCCCTGAAGACATAGTCATCTGCCAAGCTTCATGTTCCTGGGTATGGGATAACTGACTAAGGTCAACAGCGTATAACTCATGGCTTAAGTCATAGCTGAGCATTTGGCTGTGCTCTGGAGGAGAGGACCTGTGACTGTGGTCTGTAGTGGAGTGTATTTGAACAGGGTCTTGAATAAGAGATGTTTGATCATGTTCCTCTGGGGGTACTCTCTGTAAAAGATCTGGAGGGAAGCTTGTTTGACCAGTGTCATTTGGCAGGCTCAGATTATGGTCAGGAAGTGAGCCTATCTGGACAGGACTGATAGAGGGGAGTGTTTGATTGAGATCCATGGGAAGAGATGTTTCATTGGACTTATGGAGTAACAATGAATGTTTAAGTCTCTTGTCTGAAAATGTGGTGTAGTGTGCTCCTTTGAGGGGGTGCATGTCCCTTGAAGAGAGAGGAATATGGTGTGCAGGCTTTCGTTCCTTCTTCTTTTTCCGTGTTCTGATTAAAAATTGTCTTTTCTTGAACTCACTATCTTCTCTATCCTGTCTTACTTGTAGAGATCTGTGTCTAACTCCAGAATACTTTGGGTGGTCACTGGGCTCTCCTGGCTTGTTTTCAGATGGGATGCTTTCTTTCCAAGTCCTGGAGACATTCTGGGGGCTGTTAAGCAGCTCTTTAACAGCCATATCTTCATCATTATCTTGGATTATTTCATAGTTACCTTTTTCAGAAACTGCATGCCATTGTTTACCCAAAATCTTTGATGGATTTTTTTGTTTTAAGAGTAATAGATCACTGGGAAGATCCTCCCAGGTTCCCATTCTTGAAGTATTGTTTTGGTTTGAATGTCTCTCAGTTTTATGGGTTGGTAATTTCATCCAGGAAAACCTGTGCTTTATTAGTTGGTTTCTTTTTTCCCTGGATTCTTTGTGTTTAGCATGTTCTCCATCTCTGAATCTTTTTTCACCTAGTAGGCTTATCTCTGTGACATCTGACTGTAGGGGATCTTCTATGTGGTCTTCAGAATATGGGCTAGAATACTCTTCTGTGGAAGAGTTAGCAACGGGGTTCTTGTCTAAGCCACTGAGGCGTTCCAGGAGGCGAGCAGCTATTGAGGCTTCTGCATGAGGTTCTGTGAGGTTTTTCACAATGGTTCTTGACAATGATGAGTTGGAACCTAGAGCTACATCTGTACTTGAAGAAATGAGGTCAGAGCTGTTCTCCAGAGCAAGGGCAGTAAGATTGAATTCATCTTCATTTTGATTCAGGGATGAATTTCTGAATGACCTAAGTCCTAATTCTGAAACCAGATTATCCTGGTAATCATCATCTGGATCAGTTTCCTTGTGTTCATTTTCTGAAGAAGAATGTATTTTCCGTACATCCATGGGTGTTGATACTGGAGGTTCATAAATTTCGTATGAATCTTCATCATCATCCCGGATGCATTTAACATCCCTGAATCTCAGCCGGAGGTTTTTGTTTCTTGGATTGGAATTCATGGTCATTAACATCCAAGTTCCTTCACAAGAGAGACAGAGAGAAGGTTGAAAGTCCAGGAAAACACATAAAACACTAGGATCCATTATAACAAGTGATTTTTAGTACACTTTAGTCAGAGATACCCAAGTGTGACCTGTGGACCATTGAGGACCACTGTTAGTGTGTGAACCATTGGTTCTGACACATGAAGATATAAGGAAAAAAACTGGGAATAATATATTTAGGGTTTTTTTTTTAAAGCTATTTGACATTACTGTGAGGTATAAGAACATGATCAGTACACTTACCTCGTTTAACAAAATACAGACTAAAAGTATTGGTGGGTAGAGGTTAGGAAGAATAGAAAAGTCAGCACAGGTAGTTTAAGAGTCATTGTTTTAGAGTATATTAAGAATGGGATGAATTGAGAATAAAACAGAACTTGAATATCATTAACATCTTGTTAACTGGACACCTGGTTTGAGAGCTGGAGTTAGGATGATGACAAGATCTATTCACAATAAGTAAGAAATATTTAGGTATTTCTAAGAAATAATTTATGTGGGGCCAGGACAAGCTTGAATCTCTTTGAAATGGTACAAATCATTGACACATTAAAGATTTCTCCAAGAGCTGCCACTTGTTGAGTATTAGGCCCTTGACCTTTATTATAATTAGTAGTCAAAGAAACTCTGTAAAGTGTCACTGTATTTCTTTAGATGAATAATTTGAGACTTCATGAGCCCAAATAATTTGTTCAGGATTATAAGAGAGTGAGTTACAGAACAGGATTTAAACTCAGGTCTGTACTCCAAAGCTGTCTGTAAGGCAACTTCTGAGGCAATCTATTTGATAATCGTGAACCCTAGAGTAGATGACAGAACTAAAATATTTGAAAGGGGCATTTTGATTAATGAAATGCTCCTTTATGGCTGAAATATTTATGCTTCTGCCTTGTCTTTCTGCTATTGTATGTTTTTATTTCCCACTTGACCCAGAGATGTATAAATGCAACCCCCATGAAAGAACGGGACCCAGGTAAGTCAACAATTTCCCAAACAGAATGCTGAAAAGCAGTGAAAGGCAAGCCTGCAGGAGGTTGGGGATATTCCCCAGGATTAGTGGTCATCTGGAGAGCCACAGCAGACCCTTCAGACCAGAAGTCCAGAGTCAGCTCCTTCCCACGTGTCCATGGGCTTACTCACCAACGTTATCCATTGTGACAGTCACAGACTCTCCACGCATAGGGAAGAGGGTCAAGGTGTCCTCGTGCCTCTTTCCATAGATAAATGAGTGCCCAGTGAAGTGAATGGTCAAGATATCATCCTGGGACCCCACACTGCAGAAATGCCACTGGACAGTGTCATCAAAGCAGAACCCTAGAGTAGTTATACTCTCGGGCACAAAGCCATTGATAGCTGGAAAAGAAAAATCTATTAAACTGCCAGGCCTGTGCCAACAAAAGGGCATTGTCTAATGATACCTAAAATAAAGGTGCCAGTGTTAATTTGGTTGTGTCAAAGCATTGATTATCCAAGATAAGCTTTACCATATATAACATGTGACTTGAATGTCAGATTCACACTTCTTAAATGAGAGCTTATTCTCCTTGTTGGCCAATAAAGAACTGTCAGGATGAAGACAGACCCTTTCATTTGCATTGGTTTATTTGCTCATTTGTCAAACTATTTTGTGCTCTGTGCTTTGCGTTTAAAAATGTTCTAAAAAGCGTCTCAAAAATATTCTAAAAATCAATTTAGAATATTTTCCAGAATAATTACATTTGGAGGAAAATCATAATATAAAAAATCCATCTTCTTGACATATTAGTCATGAAGAATGAATGTTCCTAAAAAAAGACTGGTTAGCATACTTTAGCTTTTTATTGCCACCTGTCATTGTCAATATAAACTACAGTTTTCAATCAAGTATTGCATTCATATTTTTCCATATCTTTGAAAGAGACACTGCTTTTGGCTATATCTCAATTACCTTATATACTCACCATGATAATCAGTTAAAAATGTGATTTCTAGAAGGGTAGGGCTCACAATTACCTGGGTTACCATTATAGCCCTAATACTAATACAATGTCTGACACTTAACAAATTTTTAAGTGAGCATTTAATAAATACATGTTGAATCACTGAAATAATGTGTTATTAGTTTATACCTCATTCTAGATGCTTCCTACCTGGTCTACAACAACTACATTGTCCAATATGGTAGCCACTGGCTACAAGTGGCTATTGAATAGCTGAAATGTGGGTGTGATGTGCTATCAGAATAAAATACACACTGGATTTCAAAGACAGTAATAAAGTAAATCTCATTAATTTTTATACTTATTGCATTTTTTAAACCAGAGTAGCTAGAATATATTGAGTTGAATAAAGCACATTACTAAAATTAGCTTCACTTATTTCTCTTACTTTTTAATGTGGTTACTAGAAAATATAAATTCTGTTCCACAGTGCTGGTTTAGAATTGTGGCAAATTCACCGCTGAATTGAAAGTATGTGAAAAAAAAGCTGAGAATAACGCCCTGTATGAAATTATTTGTCATGGCACCTCTCAGCCTTGATGATACCAGTTGCCAGTCATCTGAAGCCATATGACAGACCATGAAGAAATAATCCTCATAGTTATGATTATTTACTTTTCAGAGGTGAGCAAGGTATGTCCTGACTCTGCAGAGCAGTACAAAGGACCTTGACTGTGATGGAGATGTTTGCTTCCAGCTGCCTCAGTGAAATTTCTCTTAGACTTCTTATAGCAGTAAACTTGGAACTGCAGCAAATTCTGAGAACATTATCTGCCTCTGAACTTCTTACAGCTGACTTCAAAACTCCTCGTCATGCATTGTCTTTTCAAGACTCTTGAGTCCCCAGACTGACTTGCTTTACTTTGATTTGATGACCCAGCTTTGGATTACTTATTTGGTTTCTTCTCTGGCTTTAAATGAATATTCACCTTGTACTTCAGATCCTCAGATACTGCTGGCCAAGACCTGTAGTACCTTCCCTCCCTGCCTTCTTCTCTGCCCAGAGCATACACACATTGAAAACAGAAGATCAAGTAGATGCTAAAGATAGCTAGGTTTTGACTTCTTGTTTAAAAGATCAAGGTTCTTAGACAAAGGGTCTATACCATATAGTATCATCCAGGGGCTTCATCAATAAACTCTTGAATTAGAAGTAAGGATAAGACAGTGGCTCTTTGTCAGTATATTCTTATCTATGTCTCCACTTCTAGACACAGGCATACTTCAACCAACTGAATGAAAAACTGATGGATAAAAACCATGCTCTGACTTACTGCTCATTATGTTTGATTGATAAAACTTGGGGTCATCCCGTTTCACCATTTCAGGATTTTCACAGAATTTATTGATATTGTCCTCAATGTACCAGCTCTTGTTCTCATCAAACACAGCAAACACAGCCTGCTGCTCGATGTCCGCTGCTCTCTGGAGAATGGATGGGCTGTGTTTAGTGATTAATGCACCAGCTGATTATTAACACCAAGATCTCAGAGACCCCAGAGGCACTCTCCTTGGGGCCTCATAATACAGGCAATTATGAGAGCCCATCGCATATCAAGCATTTGTCAGAGTTATAGCTAATATATAAGAGAAAACATATCAGAAAATCCAAAGATTAGAAGATGGTCTCAGGACAGCACAGCACCCAAAAATCTGTCTATGTCTGAAATTGAACACTTTTCAATAGGAGCAACTGAATGTGTCCCAAATAGTTGTAAAAGATTAAAAAGAAGGCTGCAGTAGGAAAGCCTCCAGCCTCTCCCTACCCATTTCCTACCTTACTTACCTCAATAGAGCAAGATCTGGGATCATATATTTGATTCTTAAAACATGTATTCATTTTGTAAGTCTTGGGATAAGACCTCTTTAATTATTGCTAAACCCAGTTGGAAATTTCAGGTTAATAAATCAGACTATTGATCTTCAATGAAGATTAACCCAGAAGATTAGTATCTTTGTTCACATTGTTTTGTATAATTTAGCCTCACTAGACAGATCATTGCCTGGGACCAACATCACTAGAAATTGTGTCTCTAAGAGCATTTACTTCCCGAGAATCTCTCCTATTTCTCTGTATTGTAGATCTCTAAAATAACAAAAATGGCTACAGAGCTTTATACTTTTAGTATCTCACTGATGGCCCACACCACCCTACAAAAATTTTGGGAGGAGTATTACAAAGGAAAGAAGTTAGGGGAGGCAGAGTGATTTATTCATTGAACAGTCAATAAAAATAGACCTGAATTTTGAAACTAAATCAAAATACAGTATAACCATTAAAGAATCACCTTGGGCAGTGAGCATCCAGATGAAAACAGATAAGATGAAAAAAAACCAGATTGATCAATGTTATCACACATGCTAAAGAATAACTAGTATATACTATTCTTTAGAAGGAAATGCCCCTATGTTGAGCAAGGACACCTAATTGTTCTACCCATAAGAAATGCCTAGAATTTTTCCCCACATATTTTATTAGTATGGGTTTGTGGTACATAATAATCATATTGATCTTGGGGAATTTGTACACATACATATTGCTTCTTAATTTTTAAAAGGTTCCTTCTAAAACAAAATACCTGTATGCCTCGCAAATCCAAGGATCTGCTCTTACAAATTAGAAGAAGCCCTATAAGGCCAGAGGCAATGTCCCTGGAGACATCTACATCACTGTAGTAAGGTCTTGTTAAGCACTGGGCATCATTGTCTGTAGGTTCATCAGACTCGAGGATGTTCCATTTATAAGTATAAGTTTCCCCGGGCTGAACCGCTCGGATCATGGTGTGGTTGCCTGGAAGGAAATGGAATCAAAATTGCTTTTATTTGGAAAACTATTTTACTATTATAAGTAAGTTATCTTAGTTCTCACTGGAACCAATTAATAGCAATAAAAGAATATTCTTTTTACATTTAACACTACCTGGTGTGACTGAAAAATATGCTGAATGTTTAAATGTTTAAAACTTATAATAAAATACACATGCCATTAGTTCCCCCTCATAATACTCTGCCTTGCTTTGAATGCACTTATCATTCTTGTCACTTTCTGGACCAGTTCTAGAAGTTGTCTCTTCTGAGCATCTTTAGCTGTACTATTATGACTGCTTTGATGTCCTAAACTGATTGGAAATGCTTACCTTTCATGGTCATTTTGACTTTGCAGAAAAGCCAGAAGTTTCATGGTACCAGATCTGGTGAATTCAGTGGCTAAGGATACCTGGTAATGGATTTACTTGACAGAAATTGCTGTAAACATTTTGAATGGATTCAGGACATTGAGGCAACCATGGGAAGACATTCACAAAAGAGGATTTCCAGAACTGCTTCAGAAAGTGGCAAGAACAATGGAATGAGTGAGTCCAAAGTGCAGGGAAGTATCTTGAAGGGGACAAATGGCACTGCGTCTTTTACTGTAACAAGTCATTAAAATTTTTATTTAAACACTCGTGACATTTTTTGATCACACCTTATATATGACTCCCAGATAACGTGTTACCATTTAATATTGCTCCACTAGAGGCCACTATGACACTAATAAAAGATTAGTGTACCATATTTTGTAATTACAGCTAGGCAAAGTCTTTGAAATGAGCAGAGCTTGGTTGGAAGTTTTAGGACATCACTACATGTATACTACTGACTGCACTAGTTACACTATGGTGCAAAGAGGACAACCGAAAAACATGGTAATGTCTACAGTCACTGATTTCTTTCAGTAGAAGTAAAAGATTCCTACCTGAGGTGGAGGAAGAGTTGACTTCGTCTTCAAAGGGAGAGAAGGTTACTCCATGAGGGTAAATGCTGTAGGGGCGGCTGGCCATATTTTTGAACACAATCTACAAAATTAAATCAGATATATTATTTCAGGATTTAAGGTCACTCCTGAGTGCTAATGCAAGATGTTAACTTTGCATATTTACCGTGTGTGTGTGTATGTGTGTGTTTTTGCACACACTCAGTGGAAAAATTAGTTCTGTTTATGTGATTTGCATCCTTCTTCCATTGTCTGTTTAAGAAATCTCTGAGAGAGTTTTATTCATATGTGAAGGTAAAAAATACAGAAGTCTGAATTTAGAGGGCAGGTTAGGAAAAATTACATTTTCTTCACAGTGTGTTATCTTCACCAAGCTAATCACTCTCTCCCTTCCCTTGGCATTTCAGCTTGGGTCACATCTCACTTTTTGCTCCTTCTCCTCTCTAGATCATAATCTCCATGTCCTATCTACCAGGAACTCTATCATTGAAACCTTCTTCTTGCAGGAAACTGTCCAATAGCCTGATCCAAATTCCCAAGAATGTGTGTTTACACTTGCTAAGAGCATCTAAAAGCAATTGGAAATGAGGGAAGGGCAAGGGATATATGATCCTAACATTTTTGTCCTTTCGTTATTTTTTAAAATGAACAGAATAGACCTTGGCTAAGGCAGTGGTGGCAAACCTGTGGCACATGTGTTTTTTTTTTTTTTTTTAAGGCAAAAGATGTTAATATATGAGTTGTTTCTTCTAAATTAAAACCTCAGTATTCAGATTTAATTGTAGTTTTGGCACTTTGCAATAAATAAGTGGGGAGCCTGCGTCATTCACAGACTGCGGTGGGGAGAGAACCAGGGGCCTCACCAGGAGGTGATCCCTGCCTGGAAACCAGCACCATGCACTGGCTGTGCAGGAGTGGGGACAGCCCCACCCAAGCCCCTCTCAGTGAGTCTCTGCCATTTGTGGACTGCAGAAGACGGCAGGGGATACAGGCCTCACCAGGAAGTGATCCCAGCCAGAAAACCATATCATTTTCATTGTTTTGTTGGGTTGGGTTTTATTCTCTTTTGTTTTGTTTGATTATGTTAAATCT
>RJWM01025783.1:0-28908 GCA_004363535.1 Dasyprocta punctata | reverse complement strand
CTAAACAAAGGAGAGTGTGGGGGGTCTGCTCAGATGGGTTACAAAGCTCCTCATGGTTCAATTTTGGTTCCAGACTGCTGGAGAGAGGGCAGGGCTTGTGACACAGGGAAAGAGTGGATGGGGTTAGCTACCTTTATGTAAAATTTTAATGAACTAATGGTGGTGGAACAGAGCAGGGGATCTGAGAATGAACTCAGGGGGCTGCTACTGAGACTTGAAGAGACAATGGATTTCTCTCAAGGTATAAGGAAAACAGAAGTTTTCTTGCCCACCCACCCTCTGTCTGAGCACCTATTAGTTGTGGGCTCTACGGAGAAACTGAAGTCTCGGGAGCAGATGGGCTTGCCCAGGGTCCTGGGAAGGAGGCTGAACATGTGGTCGGCCAGCTTTACCCACTGGCCAGCTCCTAGCCCTCTGTAGGTGTATGCAGGAGAGAAGGAAAAGGCAGAGGCTGTGCTTCCTGTGGGAATGCAAAAAGAGCAGAGACATGGGACGCAGTAGGGGAGGTTGCTGAATGGTATCCCCAGCACGACCTGGCTTTGGTAATCCTAACATGAAAGGCCACACTGTGATTGTGGCAGGGCAGATCTCTGTGCTTCTGCAAGGAGACAAAACAGAAAAATTTGGATGAGTAAACATTTGTGCTTCACTTCCAGAGGCAGAGGCCAGTGTCAGCCTCCACTCTGTCCACCAAGAGCTGTGTGACAGTGGGGACTCACTTCCCCTCCTGAGCCCCTGCTTTTTCCTCCCTGCAAATGGGGTTAGAGTTCTCTGTCTGCCTGAGCCTTCAGCTGGCTGCTTCTACTTCTTGGCTGCGTCTTCCACAGGCAGTGGAGGAGGGGACAGCAGGGATTATGAACCCAGAGGTCATAGGGGCTGCAGAAATCTGGGCAAAAAGAGACCCGTGCTGGCTTCTCAGACCAGGGGATGCTCGATGGGGAGAATGTGGCCCCAGCTGCCACATCCTGGCATTGCTGACTATTTGCTATAAAAGTGGGAAAAATTATACTTCATATATTGGCAATCTGTTGAAATTTAACCTTACATAATCAAACACACACACAAACACACACACACACACACACACACACACACACACACACTGGCATGGACTTTCACACTAGTTGGTGAGATTTCTCCGTGGAGCCTGGTGTGTTCAGCCTGAAATATAGTTCCAAGTGTGTTTATTACAAGCTACTTCTCTCTCCTTCTCATTCTGTTTAAGCATGGTACAGGATTCCTTTATTAGTGGACTCCTCACTCTGCCCCTGTGTAGTTTGAAGATTCCTCCTTTTTTGTTAAAGCCCATCTGAACACCACCTTCACACCCTTGCACACGTTTCCCCTGCACACTGTTGCCCCTGGTCTGTGGTAGGTCAACCTTGGCAGAGTGGACAGGTTACACCTGGAGCGAAGTGGCAGCTAAAATGCCATGTTAAATACACTGCATTTTAACTCTCCATAGTCCTCCTGCCTACCCCTCCCAATTTCTTCTTTGCTGAATCTGGTAGATTAAGCAGACAAGAAAGATCTTTGTCCTGGATGATGTCTGCGGCAAGTTTGTGTTCTGTAAAATCACAGAATGAATTTTAGGGACAACGGAGGTTAAGAGCAAAATACATTTATTGAGAGAAAGAAAGCTTCTGTCTGAGAGAGAGACAGAAGGGGTCCTGAGTGAGTTGCCAAAGACTTTCTTTTCTAGGGACATTTATAGAGCAAAATCACAAAGTGAGGCGGGTCTAAGGTAGGGGAAACATGGAAACTCACAAAGTGGGTATGAGGTGGGATAGAACTATGGTCAGTCAATAAAATTAATTGCTCAGGTAAAATTGATTAAATCGGGGACAAATGGGGAAGCAAGTCATGTAGCAAGCTGGCATGCTTAAAGAGTGGTGACTCTTCCTGTAGTGGGTTGGAATGGTGATCCCTGGCTTCTTCAGGGTGATAGAGGCCTATTTGGAATATCAATTCCTGAAGCTTATCCTTCAGAAGTATGTGGGTGCATTTGCTTTATCTTCTGTCTTGAGGTCTGGCCCATGGCAGAGGTGTCTGTCTCCCCCATGGTTGCAAGGTATCTGGGCTTCTGCACTGGTTTCTTTGAGGATCCAGCCCTGTCTGATTGCCTATAATATTTCTATCTAACTCAGTTACCTGTAACAATGTCACTCTAAAGCATTGACTTTTAATAAGAGACAATGGGTATAGACTTTAATCTGTGAGTTTCTTAAGTATATTACGGATACTTCCTTATTTTCAGATGGCTTTAAATAGAGCCTAGCCAGCACCACTATAGAGGTGACTAGATAGAGAAACCAAAACATCTCAAGGATCTCTTTGTCCTAGTACTGAGATTTCTTCTGGACTATTGTGAGTTCAATCCTCGGTGCCAAAAAAAAAAAAAAAAGCCAAATCTGGAAAACAACCCAAGTGGCCATCAGTCAAGTAATGGATAAAAATGATGTGGTATTTTTATACAATGGAATACTACTCAGCTATAAAGAAAGATTGCATCAAGACTCTTACAAGTAAATGGACAAGACTTGAGACCATACTCGTAAGTGAGATAAATCAAACCCATATGTGTAAATACCGTGTTGTCTCCCTAGTGTAAGAAACTGAAGAAGTATATATGATCCAAAATCTACAATAAATACTGTGTAGGGGTAAAAAACTTCTCAAAGAGCAAAAGTAACTGGGAAAGGGATAAAGAGGAAAGAAGGAAGGGAAAAGGAAAAAGACATAAATCTGCATATATGTATATGTAAGATAACTAAAATGACTATACTGCTGAATGTATTCGCTATTGAGAAAGCTCAGTTAATACTCATATGATTAGATTAATTTTGCATGTCTGTATCTGTTAATGTAAACAACCATGTTGAAGGTAACGATATGCAATATTGCAACCATTGTCAAATTCCTATCATCTTGTTTTGTAAACCTATAATGTTACTGTTGTGGATTTGCTGTTGTCATTTGTTTGTCTCTTTTGCTTTTTCTCTTTCTTATATGTGTCTTTTTTTCTCTTAAATAAAAAAAAAAAAAAAAAAAAGAAGTGGGAGGTACAAAGCAAGTGACCAAATGTTACATGATTGGTTACATACATTGAATCATACACTGACAGACAGACTAGTCTTGAAACAATAGAAACACTCCAGGAACCTGGGGGGGCGGCTCTTACAGAATAAACACAAGTTAAAGGCATTGCCATAATATAGAAGTGTTCCAGAGAGAGGGCCTTTATTGATGTAAGCACAGTTTAGGGCATTAGCATAATATAGAAGTGGCATTACCATGGCATAGAAATGTTCTGGAGAGAGGGCCTTTACTGAATGAGCATGAATCAGCCCAGGGTACCTTAAGGTATAGGCAATTACTCTGACTTAGTGCTTATCTGCAGCTGGGCTGAGGACACTGTCAAGATGGATTGAATTTGGCAGCAACAGCAGAACAACAACTTGGTCAGAGGCCTCTAACTGATCATGAAATATCTATAAATTTATCACTTCATGAATACATTTCTACATTATAACTGTGCCCCATCATTGGCAAAACATCCCAACTACCAGCTCCTAAAACTGAAGACCTTGTAAGGACACCTTCCCCTTTAGATAAAAGAGTGTCCTTGAGGGGGGGGATGAAGTGGCAGCTAAAATGTCTTGTTAAATAAATTCCATTTTAACTTTCCATAGTCCTCCTGCCTACCCCTCCCAATTTCCTCTTTGCTGAATCTGTAGACTAAGCAGCCAAGACAGATTTTTGTCCAGGATGACTTTATCTCAGAAATCCCCTCATGCCACTAAAGCCACTCCTAATCTCCACCCCTAACACCAAAAATTGCACCAAATAAGAAGCAAACCTCAAGTCCAGAAATCATCCCTATATAATGTCCAGACACCTGGTCCTGGGGGTTCACACTGCACTGCATGCCATATGTTACCCCCACTCCCAGTTAATAAAGATTATTTGCCTTATTCTCAGCCGCCGTGGATAATTCTCTGCATCTTGTTCTAACAGGAGGACTTTTCAGCGTTGGATGGGAATTGCTGATCATCTTCCTGAGCTCTGGAATCTTACACACCCACACTGATTGCAAAGGGGGAACAGGACCACAGCAGGCAACGTGTGTCCAATCTGGTCATTTACACTCGGTGAGTTTAAAAATGTCTCTCCTTGTATGGACTGGGTTTTCTTACTGTGGGCCTGCAGCAGAAAAGCCAAGTTAGTTAGAAAATGACTTCTACTCTTTCCGGTGAATTTTGGTGGCTTCCTTAGTGAGCCAGGAGCTGATGGGCCAGGGCAGCTGAGCCTGAGATCTGGTGATGGGTGTCACCTTGGAAGGCAGCTCTGGAATCCTGGGACTGAATCCTGCTGCTCCTCAGATAGAAACTGGGCCCCATGATTTTAAAATTATCTCCTTGTTTCTCATCATTTTAAAGCATTAATGCTGAAGGAAGATGATATGAAGAAGTGAATGAAAACTCTCAAATATGTCACATTTGTCCAAAAGCCTTAATATCAACAAGATAACCTGTGTGAAATCTAAGCCAGATTCCTGTTTATTCTCTGCCAGAAAGAGACGGTTCCCAGACAGTGTCAAGAAAAACAAATGGAATTTTTCAGGTGGGAGGGAAGCTGAAACTGGGCTGCATCCCCAGAGGCTGGAGCCCTGTGTCTGGTAAATGCCTCTCACACCCTGTGCTGGAGGAGGCTGGGCAAGGAGGGCGGAGGCCACCCTTGTTAGTTCTAGGTGCCCTATGGGGCTGCTGCAGAGAGGACAATAGGAGCCTGCTGGGATGCACTGAGTCCCAGGGAGACAGCCACCCACAGGAGCACGCCATGGACAGGCACCTGGAGTCTCTTCCACAATCCAAGGGGCTTAGAAGGGCTTGGGGAGGCCAGCAGGGAGGGCGAGGCCTGGCAGCTGGGCCTATCCCAGAGGGGAAGACAGGGAAGGTATCCAGGGGAAGGTGTGGCCCCAGCAATGGCCTGGGTCCAGGGTGTGCCGCCCATGATCCAGGAAAGAGCCTGGAACCACGGAGCAAGGGTGGCGAGGAGAGGTGAGGAGGAGGAGCTTCAGCAGGCAGGGGACCTGGGTGCTCTGTTCAGGGACTTGAACTTGATCCTGGCCACCCAGTGACGATTCCTCAGGTGGAGCGAGCTGCCTTCATCCTCTCTTCCCTGCCCAAGGAGCGTGCTCTGAGGCCACAGGGAAAGAGAAAGAGAAACTGTGCTGAGACCTCTGCTCTGCTTTCTGTGGGGAGCTGAGGCCACAGTTGCTCGGGAATCAAGGGCTCCCTGCCCGGGCCATGTAAGTGGCTGGGAGCACAGCCAGGGGGACACAGTGTAGAACTGCTCCCAGCTGCCGCAACCCATGTGGCTCCTAAGGTTCTTGGGGTGAAGGACCGCGAGAGGATGAGAAAATAAAGACAGAGACAAAGCTGGAGTCAGGTGGAGCCCTTATCCTCCTGATGGGAGGAAAGGAACTGGCCCCTCAATGCAGGGGCATTTATTTATACCTTTTAGCAACCTAATATCATATGACACACTGTTGTCCTTGCAGCCCACCGCTCAGACTGCCTTGGGGCAAGGTGTTCTCTAGGCTGAAGTAGCATCTTCACATGACTTGCCCTAGGTTCTCTTTGTTCTTGGAATGATCTTGTCTAGATCATGCCCTAAGTCAATTTCCAGCTTCAACGGCTCCCAACACCCAGCACCCTCCCTCTTGCTTCTGCCAGCAGCCTTTCCAGATTTGAGTAGACAGCAGGCGCAGCTGAGAGAGCCCCATTATTGCAGGAGGTGGCACTGCCCACATTGCCGCAAGAATGAGGCTCTTGTTTACAAGGACCAGAAACTGGTCTAGAGTGACCAGAGAGGACAAGACTCAGGGTGCACACTGACTCACAAACGTGTGAAGTCACATAAAACTCCTTTCTGCCTGCCCACCCTTCTTGTTCTCTTGTGTACTTAATTCCCAGTCTCAAATGCTGTCCTGTTTCTGGGAACCTGTAGCATTTGAGCCAAGAAAAAGATGTGGCCGACAGTTCTGTGGCACTGACGCTTTTCTAATGACTCCCCAGTGTGCCCTTTGTAGATTTGTCCTTGTGCCATATTGGCTGCGGTGTGGGGAGTGGGACAGCTGCCTTTTTCTTTTTTAACAGCAGCCACAGAGCTCAGGAAACAGAGGACACTCTGGCTGACGTCCTTGTGGTCTGTGCTGCTGTTGCTGGGTGGGGATAAGTGCACAGGGCTATTCATGATTTCTCCATCAGGCTGTAGTTCCATTCCATCATTTGTTCCCTCCTCTCCTGCAGCCTCGTCACCTTGTGAGCTGTAAGGAAAACTCAGGGACACTGCTGCTGACGCCATGGCCCTCGTACCATCCACAGGTACTTGAACCTCTTCTTGGCCTGTGGGTTTGTGCTTATGATGAAGACATGATGTGGAATCTCCCTGGCTGAATTATCATGCACAGTAGTCAGGGACAGAGAAGGGAGCCCTAAGAGAGACTGATGGACCTCCCCGTCCTGGGTCTGTGAAGATGAGTCTCAGGGTCCTCTCCTCTGAGCACAGGTGCTCACTTCCTCCCCACCCTGACTCCTCGCCAAGACCCCAGGTGGGGCCAGGACAGCCTGGGAGCAGTGGGGACAGGAGGGGAGAGGACAAGGGAGAATGAGAAAGGGAGAGTAGCAGAGACAGGCTTGGAGTGGAGGCCATGGTTACCTGGAGGCTCCTTCTGCCTGTCGCCTGCCCCTTGCTCCTGGCTTTCCTTGGGGGTGCTGCCCATGAAAAGGCCACTCTGAAAGGCTGGGCAGGCAGAATGACCTATTGTGCCACTGACCTGGACTCCAGTGTGATATTTATCACCTTCCAACTGCATATATGAGCTGGACCCCTTACCTCCCCTGGCCCATCACATGAAAACAAAGCCTCCGACCGTGCCGTGAGGATCCAGTGTAACCTGTGGGCATCTCCAGGCCCATGGCTGTCACAGGTAAATCCTGCCCATATGGGAGTCTCTCCCTTACCTGAGCCTGGCCAGTTCCAGGTGGAAACTTCCCCGCTAGACCTTTGAGGGCGCTGGCCTGTGCTGCTGCTGATAAGCATGGTGTGCACCAGGTGTGACCGCCTCGGGCTGGGACCAATTGCAAGTATCTCATTGAAAATAAAAGTGTGAGAGTGGTGCAGGGCCCACACCTGGAATCCCAGCATTTAGAGAGGTTGAGGCAGGAGGATTGGAAGTTTGAATGCCACGTGGGCAACTTAACCAGCCCCTGTCTCGAAATAAAAGTAAATAAGTAAAAATGACCGGAAATGTAGCTCAGTGGTCAAGCACTTCTATGTTTAAGCATCAATACTGAGAGCAAAAAGGACGAGGAAGGAGAAAGGAAGGAAGAAATGTCTGAAAATAAAAGA
This sequence comes from Dasyprocta punctata, assembly GCA_004363535.1. Classification (NCBI taxonomy): domain Eukaryota; kingdom Metazoa; phylum Chordata; class Mammalia; order Rodentia; family Dasyproctidae; genus Dasyprocta; species Dasyprocta punctata. The sequence continues at coordinate 21,492 of RJWM01025783.1, read as the reverse complement.
AAGAGGGGTGTCCCCCTCACACACAAGTCAACAACAGATTCCTTCATTCCTGTTTTCCAATCCTCACTCAGTTGCCTTGAAACAAAGGCCTTTCTCAATCTTCACCAGTTCTGGAGGGAGAATTGTGCTTCTGGTGGTCCTGGTGCCCAGTCAGGGGGAAGGAAATATAGGAAGGCAGAAGGTCCCAGCAGGCCCGGGATCATCATGCAGGGCTGGGACTGTGAACTCTTCCACACAAACTCTCCCTTATTCAATAAATGCGCAGCCTGGGGTCAGAGGTACCACTGAGGATTTGTGTTCCCTGAGACGTGAGCGATGGTTCCTGGAATGCTAGAAATAACCCAATGGCAACAGTAAAGGGAAAAGCAGGGAAGGAACCTCAGTCAGCATAGCTGCAGTGGGCGGACAGGGCAGTGTCTGCCTCAGTCCTGTCTTTCGAGGTGTGGCCATGTGCTCTGAGGTGACACAGATGGGACAGCAGTGTGCACAGTCACACGGTCTATGCAAATGGGTCTGGTGGGTCGGGGTCTCAGCACTGGTCAGGCGGGGCTGTCCCAAAGCAATGAGGAAGGTGGTCTTCCCTGGGGAGTCCTTTCCACTCCTCAGAAGCTGCTGATCCAGGCTGAGGCAGGAGAGAAGCGCAGAGCACAGGAGGCAGATGCGAAACACGGGCAGAGATGCCAAGTGTCCACCCTGCTCTAGTTTCCTGCTGGACATCTGCAGGCCCCTGGGCAGAGTCAGTGCTTTAACAGAGGCAGCCTCTCAGTCCTTGTCACAAGACCATGAGGGTCAGTAATGAGGGTCAGCTCCCCCATCCCTGTCCACCTGAAGAATTCCTACACTGCAAGTCTCAAGGATCCAAATGAGCTGCAGGGATCTGCCTTGCCTGATGGCTCTAATCAGTGGTCTGAGTTCAAACATTCTTTTCCCACCTTTTAAAAATTTTCATTGGAATGTGCTTGCAGCACACAGACTATATTCTTTGCTGGGAGTTGGTACAAGTATATAACCATCTTAATTCTTTTTTAAATTTTCTTCCTCTCACGTCTCCTCTGCCTCCCCCCATCTCTGGTCCACTTCCCTTTTGCAAAAGATCTGTCTTCATATTTCCTATTACCTATTCCTATTGCTCTTTATTCATACTTTGAGTTTCTCATATAAGAGAAAGCATGTGACATTCAAGCCTTAATAAAAGTTCCTGCTTCATTTCACATAATAGTAAAGTCTCCAGGTACATCCATTTTCTTACACGAGTCAAGTTTTCCTTCTTGTACTCCCTTGTGTACAAATACCATATTTTCTTTATTTGTTCATCACTTGATGGAAGTGTGAGCCACTTTTAATATTTAGCTATTCTGAGTTATGCTGCTATAAACATGAATATGCATGTATCACTGTAACAAGATGTCTTCAGCACTTTAGGGAAGGGGAATAGCTGAATGAAATACAGTTTCTAGTTTTAGAATTTTGAGGAATCTCCACACCAATTTCCAGAGGGATTGTATCTAGTTTATACTCCCACAAATATATGGAAGGGTTTCTTTTTCTCTGCAGCCTCACCAGCATTTGTTATTATTTGATTTCTCAATGACAGCTGTTCTTCCTGGACTAAAATGAAATCTTATCATTATTTTAATTTGCATTTCTCTAATGCCTAGAGATGCTGGCATTTCCCCATATACATGTGGCCCATTGGTATTTCTATTATTAAGAAGGAGCATTTTAGTTGCTCATTTTTGACTGGGTCTGTATTGGTAAAAATCTTGAAGACATAGGTGTATTCAAAGACTTTCTGAACAGAACCCTACCTGCACAAAAAGTAACATCAAGAGTCAGCAAATGGTATCATATTAAATTAAAAACTGCACAGCAAAGGAATGTACCAGGTGAAGATTTATCTGCAGAATGGAAAAAAATTTTTCCAATTAGTTCTGAGACAGAGGACTAATACTGAGAACATATAAAGAATTAAAAAACAAACAAACAAACAAACAAAAAACAAAACTGATTCTCTCCAAAATAAAAGCATTTTTAAATGAAAGAAAATGCCACAGTATAGTACAGAGTTTAGGGCAAACATCTTGGGGATTTTTTTTTTTTTTTTGAGACAGAGTCTTGCTATGTAGTCCTGGCTGGCTTTCAGCTCACTGTGTAGCTCATGTGGCCTCAAACTCTGGGCAATCCTCTCATCTCAGCCTTCAGAGAGCTGGGATTACAGGTATACACCACCATATCTGGCCATTATAGGAATTCTAAAAACAAGAATCTTCAAAGCAATGTCAAAAAATGTTGGAAAGTTAGGCCTTGATTCAGATCCTGAATATTCTGCTGGCTGGCTTGGAGCTATCGCTACATATTTGAATCGCTTCATGTTTCTTATTCTGTGAATGAGAGTAACACTAGTCTGCATGTACATAGTAAGAAACACATTCTAAGTCACATCCTCACACACACATCAATTTGTACTGGTACCCAATCCCTTATCTGAAAATTCCAGAATCTCAAAATCCCTGCTATTATACACTTTTGAGCAACTCACTAGGGCAGTAATTTTGCCCTCTCTCTTGGCCTGAGGCTTCTTACATCACACTCATTGTGTCAATTAATGTGGAAATCCATTTGTTTCCCTGTTACACACTAATTCATTGATTGCCAGGATTAAGTAAAGCACCGTACATGCCTTGTAATCCCTTTCTGAGGGATGAAAACTTCTACTGAGTTGTGTATTTCAAAATAACTCCTACAGAGTAGTCTAATTTGCTCAGACCAAAGAAATAACACGTTTGAGGTGGTGACATAGCAGTTACCCTGAACTATCACAGTGTATCAAGCAAATATGTACAATTTTTATGTGTCAAGTAAAAATAAAAAAATTCTAAGCCAGGCATGGTGGCACAGGCCTGTAATCCCAGCACTTGGAAGGGTGAGGCAGGAGAGTCACTGTAGTTTGTGGCCAGCCTGGGCTACATGGTGAGTTAAGGAAGGGCATCATGGAATACATAATAGTGAGACTCTGTCTCAAAAAATTATTTTTCCAGGGGTCATTATGGTCACCTAGGATGTGACAGCAAGGATGAGACTCTCTAAACTTGTACCAAATAAAAGCAGGTACCTTGAGGCAGGGCCTAAGAGAAACCCTTGTAATAGATGGTAAACGAAAAGAGAAATTTATTGTAACAAAAATGAGTGTCTGAGAGCTTGGAAGGGGAAGCCCGACCACTCTGAGATCACGGGACCCTCTCCACCCTAGGTCCAGTACACAGGCTATCTTGGGAGAGGACCGAGCCACCTGAGTGAGGGAGCCGGCTCATCAGCGGTGGTCTGGATGGTGGAGCAGGCTCACAGCCACTCTGCCCTCCTCACCAGGAAAATGATGACTGAATGAGAGATATGTGTATGCCAGGGCTTCAGAGAAACTGAAAGAGAGTGCATGCACTTGAGTTTTGAAGAGGAGCACTCTGTAAGTGGCACCCACAAGTGGCAGGATTGTGGAGAAAAAGAAGGTGGAATGATGCAGAGCGAATTAGTGGCCCATTCCTCCCACATACAACGGGAACTGCTGTGCTTGTGGGGCATTCAGGGCGATGCCCACGCTTGCCAGTAGGATCCCGTGGGGGGCGCTCTCAGCACGCCTTGTTTGGGACTGCAGAGGGCAAGAGGTCCCAGGATTCTGCCAAGCACGGGTCAGAAAGTGAAGCTCTTAAGACAGTGAATAAATTTGGATCATGGAGTGGGCGGGACGGAGACTGGAGCCCCGGGTCAGAGAGCTTCTGGCCCTGCAGCAAGCGAAGGGTTGTGGAGACCTGGAAGAAGCCAGCCAGTGGGGAGTTAACTACAGTTAGGGCTCAGGGAAGCCAGGGTCTGCGTGGGGAAACACGAGGGAGAAAGGGAGAGACGGTAGCATTAACATGGGCAACCCTTACCCAACCTGTCACCCTCCCAAACACGGGACCCACTGTGCCCTGTGGCATCCTGCCAAGTGCTCACACCCTCTGGCATTGGCAAAGGAAGCCCCCTGCCCTGGGCAGCGAGCAGCTGAGCACTGTGAGCTGCAGGCAATGCGGTATCGGTATCACATCCTGGAGACCCAGAGGGGAAGAGGGGTTACACGTAGCCAGACCAGAAAGTCCACTCTTCTATTATTTCCCCAAACAGTGGAAGGGTCTGAGACAATGTAAAACCCTACCCACCGGCCACAGTCCTGCTCACAAAGAGGCCCTCTGCCAAGCTGGGAGGCTATGCCTAGTTCTACAGGTCCAAGAGCGAGTCCTTGAGACCAGGATGGGTAAAGTGCTGTGGGCAGAGAAACCGAAAGTGGAGCCCTGCTCAGAGCGCTTCTGGATGTACTGGGCAGAGGAATGCGGAGGGGAAACACAGAGATGACAGTGGGGTTTGCCCTACAGTGAAGGGAGCGGGAATGGGAGGTCCCTGCTGGAAGCTGATGGAGAACTGGGAGCTGCACAAACTACACCACATCCTCTTCTTCCCAAATTAATGGAGGTGTTTGGATCTTGGAACTGAGGCACGGGCCTGTGGTCAGCCACATCCAAAGTGTGGCTCACAGCCAGAGGCATAGCAGCCTTCACCACCCCTAGGTAGGCACTCAAGCTGCCCACAGGAGGTAAACTGGCCTGGCTGCTTGTAATTAGATGGTGACCTGTGTCAGCTGAGCTGTGTGGACAGTTTGGTTTATGTTATAGGAACTGCGTGAGGGCTTTTTGTTTGTTTTCTTGCTTATTTGTTCTGGGTTTTCTATTTTTGGTGCTTGATTTTTAATTTATATTTCTAATCAACTTTATTATATCTTTCAGTTTTTTCTTTATTCTACTCTGCTTTTGTCTTTCTTCCCTAGTCTTTTAACATTCTTTCCTCATTGTTGTTCTTTTCATTTTTTCCCCCTTCTTTCTCTCCAACTATATATATGTATATATATGTGTATATATGTATATATATATGTGTGTATGTGTATATTCAAAAGGTATTGTCAAAAGGTACTGTCTACCAATTTGACAATTCGACCTACTAAGTTTAATTGTGATAGACCCAGTCAATGGTTTGAAAGGAGAGAATGCCTACTAGTTATAAATCATCAACAGTTCCAACCATGCATGATTGTGAATATTAAAGTCATTTGTATAATATGTATGTATATATTATCACAGGTGCCTGTATATGTGCAAAAGATAATAAGAATTAAAAATTAACCAGTGATTTTACAAGTAGTACCATTCATTCACATGTCAGGATAGCCCTTTACAAAATTGTGCTTAGAGGATCCAAACAAAACTAACTAGAAAGATATTAACAGGTTCTGACACTCTCACAACCTCCCTCAATCTCTAACTATACCCTCCTCCCTCTGTGTCCTTCCTCCTACCTCCACAAATAGTCTTGCAAACCCTTTTGACAGTAGCCTTCTACTGCAGCTGTGTAAATAATTCCAACAGAGTCTGACTTCCTGTCTGTTGTTTCTGTAGAGCTACTACTCTTCTATCATTCCCTTCTTACTGACAAACTTTTTCTCCCTTTCTCTTTCTTATCTCCTTCCATTCCATGTCACACACTAATGCCTACTAGTAATATAATCTGTAAGAGGCATTGATAAATGGGTGAGAGTGTCAAAATAACTGTAATATTAATGATTGATGTATGGTTGGATCTGTTGATGGTTTATAATCAGTAGGAGTTCTGTCTTATAACATTGACTGGGTTCATCATAATTAAACTGAATAGGACAAATTGGTACCAATACCTTTTTTTTATTTAAGAGAAAATAGACACAGGAAAGAGAAACAAAAAGCAAAAGAGACAAACAATCAAGAACATCAAATCTGATATGATAACATTATAGGTTTACAAAATGAGATGATTGGAATTTGACAGTGGTTGTAATATTGCATATTGTTACCTTCAAAGGGTTGTTCACATTAACAGATATAGACATGTAAAATTGATTTAATCATATGAGTATTAACTGTTCTTTTTCAATAGCTAACGCATTTAGTAATATAGTCATTTTAACTGTCCTAGGTATACCTATTTATAAATTTATGTCTTTTTCCTTTTGTCTTCCTTCTTTCCTCCTCTCCCCTTAGAATACCTCTTGTAGTCTTTAAAATAACTGCCCATTTCATCAGGCCTAATGTAATCAAACAAAATAGTTCAGAATAAAACCAATAAAAAAATAAAACAATGGTCACACACACACAAAAAAAGAAACAAAAGGCTAAAGGGATCAACAAACAACCACAACAAATCCGATACTGTGACATTGTAGGTTTACAAAATGAGATGGTTGGAATTTGACAGTGGTTGTAACATTATATATCGTTACCTTCAAAGAAGTTGCTCAGATTGACAGATATAGACATGTAAAATTGATCTAATCGTATGAGTATCAACTGTTCTCTCTCACCAGTTAATGCATTTAAGAGTATAGTCATTTTAACCATCTTATGTATACCCTCATATAAATCTGTCTTTTTCCTTTTCCCTTCCTTCTTTCTTCCTTTCCCCTTGTAATACCTCTTGTTATCTTCAAAATAACTGCCCATTCCATCGGGCCTAATATAATCAAACAAAATAGTACAGAATAAAACCAATAAAAAAAAAACAGTGGAAGCAATACATAGTAATACAACGTTGATTTCTGTAATGCCTCATACTATCTTCTAAGCAGTTGCCTATATCATCTGTTGTAATATAATCAAACAAACCAAAATAGGCTAAAATCACTCAAAACAGAACAATGAAAGCAATACAGGGTTTCAAAACAAGGTGATCAAATATCAATAAAGCTACCCTAATATATTTTGTTATCTTTGAAATAGCTGTCTATGTCATCATATATAATAAAATTAGGCAGGTCGAGGTAGAATAAGATCAAACTAAACAGCTCAATGAAAACAATACTGGACTCAAATCCCAATGATGGATTATTCAATTGTCTGCCCCGCTCGGTGGCATCCCTCTGCCAATGTTTCTGGACTTTTCTATCTCTCTCTAAAATGTTCTTCATTATTCTTTGTAGGGTTGGCTTGGTTGTCATAAACTCCTTTAGTTGTTCTTTGTCATGGAAGTATCTTGTTTCTGTTGATTTTGAAAGATAGTTTTGCAGGATACATCAATCTGGGTTGGAAGTTGTTTTCTTTCAGGGCTTGAAATACTTCATTCCAAGCTCTTCTGGACTTGATAGTTTGTGTTGAGAAGTCTGTCGTGATTCTGATGGGTTTTCCATTGTAAGTGATGTGTTTTTTTTTTCTCTAATAGCTTTTATATTCTGTTTTTGTGTTGAATTTCTGGGATCTTGATTATTATATGTCTGGGTGTAGGTATATTTTGGTTGTGTTTAGCTGGAGTTTTATATGCTTCACTTATCTGAAAGTCACTTCCTGTTCCGATGCTTGGAAAGTTTTCTGAAATTATTTCTGTAAATAGGCTTTTAATTTGATTTGTATTGACCCCTGCTTTTTCACTCACACTCTTTATTCTTAAGTTATGTTTCTTTGGGTTATCTTGTAGCCATTGTATTGTTACTTCCAGGTTTCTTGTTATTTTTAAGAGATCTTTCCTTTCACGATCACAAGCTGCAAACCTGTCTTCAAGGTTTGAAAGTCTATCTTTAGTTTCCTTCAGGTGGTTTTGCAACTTTCATTGGAGTTTTTGATTTCCTGGTAGTCTCTTTGAATCTGTTTCATGTATTCTAAATCTTTTTTGTATTGTTCATTCCAGGTTTCCCTCGTTTTCCTATGCTCCATTTTTTCATCTATGTCTCCTTTAGAGATGCCTAACAATTCTTTTATTATGTTTTTCATTTCTCCTTTTAGCTGAGTTAGTATTTCTGTTCTAATTTCTTTTATAGCCTCATGAAGTTGTTTCTTTACTTCAGTTGTCATCACCTCAGAGACTTTAGTTGTAGGACTCCTGATCTCTTCTGCGTTTGCTTCTCCTGGATTTGTTCTGCTTGAATTGGAGGCCAGAGACTGCCTTTTGCTTCTTTGTCTTGACATATTCCTGGGTTGTTCTGGACAAGTGTGTTCTGGGGATCTTGTAATTTCTCTGAGGTTAGACTGGTTCTTCTAACCAGTGCTGATTGTGGATATCTGATGGTTACTACTGGGTGCTGTGTTACAGCGCTGTCTGCTGCCTCGGCTCCCCAATGTCTGGCATAGTGCACAGGGGGTGGGGCCGCTGTCTGGGAACCTGGATCAGTTGTCCGTGAAACTTCCACTATCACCCCTAGGGCATGTATGGAGCTGTGGTCTCCAGACTGAGCCGGTCACCCGCTGAGACCCTCTGGGGCTCAGTTGGAGCAATTTCTGCAGGACTGTGCCCAACTAGGAGCAGTTGTGGTCCCGAGATGGCTGCAGGTCCCTTGCTGTCCCTTGTAGGGGGTTGGAGTTTGCTGCACTCACCATCAGCCAGTTTTAGTCCTCCAGGTCTGCTGTCCCTGTCCACTGCCACTTTCCTCTGATGGTGCCTCTCTGGGCAGAGGCCTCCAGGGTCACTGCTACTGCCCTGGCCCCGGCCACGGCACTCTAATTGCACATCCCCAGTTTCCAGCAATTCCTTTCACAAGGTGGGTCTGTCTCTGGACAGAGGCGCCGCCAGCCACCACCTTCCTTGTTTGAGTGCTTCTTTTTACTATTTCTGTGGTCTTCAATTCTTGTTTTAGATTTTTCCTGGGTCCAGAGGACCCGCCTCTCTCCTTCTTGTCTTCCCCATGTTGTTATATTCCAGCATTTGGATGGTATCTTTCAGGGAGGCCGCTTATCCTGCTGTTTACCTTTCCACCATCTTGTCCCACCTTCACCAATACCATTTGATAAAGTCAGATTGCATCACTGGAAAAAATACCAAGTAAAAAGTCATAGCATCAACAACATTTCTTCACTCTGTATGACCTCCAACATTTTGTCAGGTACTACTCTAAGAGAGGATTAATATCTAGAATATACTAAGAACTCAAAAAGTGAGACTACCCAAATGAAAAGACCCAATCAAAAAATGGGACATTGAAATGCATAGACACTTCTCAGAAGAACAAATGCAAATGGTCAAGAAATATAGAAAAGAAAGTTGCACATCACTGACCATCAGAGAAATGCAAATTAAAACAATACTGAGATTCCATCTTACTCTAGAAAGAATGGTTATCATCAAGATGACAAATAACAATGCTGGTGAGGTTTTGGGGACAAATGAACACTTCACCATTGCTGTGGAAATGTAAGCTAATACAAGCACTGTAGAAATCAGAATAGATGAAGATTCATCAAAAACTAAAAATAGAAATTCCTTTCAACTCAGTTATACCCCTTCTAGGTATCGTCCTGAAAGAGTTAAAGACATCATCATATTAGAGTGACAAATACGCATGCATTTTTATAGCAGCATGACTCATAATAGCTAAATCTTGGACATGGACCATATGTTTATCAGCACATGAATGGATAAAGAAAATGTGTATTCACATACAGTGGAGTACTGCTTTGCCATAAAGGATAAAAGAGTCATTTTTAGGAAAACAGATGCATTTGAGGCCATAACATTAAGTGATATAAGACCCACAAGGTTAAATACATCATGGCTTATTTTGTAAGATCAAATGCAAATTATAAATAATTTATTTTGGGGTTATTTTAATTTTTGTTTATTATAGGACCTGTTTGCAGTACATAATGGTTACATCCCTCAAGGGTCCAAGTACACAGCACATCTTTTTTCATTCCACCATTCCCCCAGTCTTCTCTTTCCCCTCCCTCCATATCTTGGGCTCCTTTCCATTTGCAAAAGATCTATCTTTCTATTTCCTATATTTATCTTCTATTTTGTTGTTTATTTATATTTTGAGTTCTCATATAAAAGAAAACAGGTGATATTCAATTTTGTGTGTCTAATTTATTAATATTAGGACTGCAAGATACACACATTGTCCTACAAATGACTCATGTTTATTCTTCTTTATGGCAGAGTAGAACTCAATTGTTTACAAATATCACATTTTCTTCATCTTTTCTTCTGTTGATGAGAATAAAGGGAGTTTCCAAGAATTAGCTATTACTAATTGTGCTACTATAAGCATGCATTTGCATTTATCACTTTAATCTGATGTCTTTAACTGTTTCAGGGTGGTACCTAGAAGTGGCATAGCCAGGTCAAATGTAATTTTTAATTTTAGTTTTTCAAAGCTTTCCATACTGATTTTTACAGTGCTTGTACCAGTTTACATCTCCACTAACAACACAGAAGTGTTTCTTTTCCCCCTAGTCTTGCCAGCATTTGTTATTATTTGATTTTTTGATGATAGTCATTTTTTCTGGAGTAAGATGGAATCCCTGTATCGTTTTAATTTGCAGTTCTTTGATGACCACACATGTGCAGCATTTTGCATGTGTTTCTTGGCCATTTGTATTTCCTCTTCTGTGAAGGGTCTATTCATTTCAGTCTATTTTTTGTTTGGGCCTTCATTACTCTAGATATTAGTCCTAGATATTACTCTAGATATTAGTCCTGAGAAACTTTTTTTTTACCATTCTGTAGGTTGTCTCTTCATTCTGTTGGTTGCTTCCCTTGCTGTGCAAAAATTTTAAAATGTGATATAATTCCATTGGTTGACTCTTGATATTTCTTGTGCCATTCGAGTTCTATTCAGAAAGTCCTTCTCTATGCCTATGTCTACAATGGTTTTACCTACTTTTATCTTCCAGCAGATTAAGTGTTCCAGTATAACATTTAGATATTTGATTCTTTTTCATTTTAGTTTAGGACATAGTGAGATTTATGGGTCTAGATTCAATCTTCTGCATGTGGATTACCGGTTTCCCCAGTGCCAATTATTAAAGTGACCGTGTTTCCTCCTGTTGTTGGCCCCTTTATCAAAGACATGCTTTGAGTTCATTCTGCACCCTCTATTCTGTTCCACTTATGTACATTCTGTCTTTGTGCTGGTATCATGAATCACTGTAGCTTTGTAGTATAACTTGAAATTTGAGATTGTGTTGCCTCTTGCTTTGTTTCCTAGGATTGCTTTTGCTATTTTTCTGTCTCTTCTGTTCCCTATGAATTTTAGGATTGTTTTTACTAACTTTGTGAGGAATGTCATTAGTGTTTTCTATTGTAATAGCATTAAATCTGTATCTCAGTTTTGGAAATATGGCCATTTTGACTATATTGATTTTGTTTTTCCAAGAACTGGGATATCTTTCCATTTTCTGATGTCCTCTTTGATCTACTTTTGCAGAGTAGTGTTGTTTTTGTTGCAGAGATCTTTTTCTTCCTGAGGTTATTTCCTAAGCATTTAGTTTTTGTTGATATTATTGGGAATGGTATTGATTTCCTAATTATTATTGGTGTAGAATAACACTACTGATTTTCGTGTGTTGATTTTTTGTCCTACGTTGCTGGATTTGGTTATTAATTCTTTGAGTCTTTCTGTGTAGTGGATCATGTTATCTGCAAATAATGATAATTTCAATACTTTCTTTCCTATACATATCCCTTTCTTTGCCTGATTGCTCTCGCTAATTTTTTGCATTAAATACTTTGTATTTAACAAGAGTAGTGAAAGTGAACATCCTTTTCTTGTTCCTAGTTTTAGGAGGAAAGCTTTGGGGTTTTTTTCTTATTTAATATCATGTTGCCGGTAGGTTTGTCAGAAATAGCTTTTATCAGATTGAGAAAGAGTCCTTCTATAGGTATTCTCTTCAGGAATACTTTTTATCACAAATGGATATTGGATTTTGTCAAAGACTTTTCTGTGTCTATGGAGATTATTATGTTAATTTATGTCCCTGATATGTCCTTGTTTCTATTTATGTGATGTGTTACATTCATTGATTTGTGTGTGTGTTGAACCATCCTTGCATCTCTGGGATAAAGCCAACTTTGTCATGATGTATGATCTTTTTGATAATTTTGCTACATTCTGTTTGCCATCATCCTGTTGAAGATTTTTGTGTCTGTGTTCATTAAAGAGATTACCCTGTAGTTCCCATTTTTTGGCTTGATTCTTGACTGGAGTCAAGGTAAGGCTAACTTTCAAGAATGACATTGTAGATACTTTTTCACTTTCAGTTTTATTAATGAGTTTGAGGAATATTGATTTAGATCTTCCTTAAATTTCTTGCAGAATTCAGTGATGAATCTAGTGGAATTTTCTTAGTTGGTAGGTTTTTAATAGCTGCTTCAAATTCATTGCCTGTTATTGGATTATTCAAGGGTTTTAAATCTTGATTTAATTTTGGTAAATCATATGTATGTCTAGAAATCAATTCATTTCTTCTAAATTCTCCAATTTTTTTGGATCACAGGTTTTTTTAAGTAGTTGATAATAATCTTCTGTCTTTCCTTGGTGTTCATTATGGTTTTACCTTTTATTTAATTGTAATTGCATTGACTTGTGTCTTTCTTTCCTTTTTTGGTGAGATTGGTTAAGAGTTTGTATATTTTTTATATTCTTTCAAAGAACTAGCTCTTCTATTCATTGATTCTTTGTATTGAGACTTCACTGAGTCTCAATTTCATTAGTTTTGGCTCTGATCTTTGTAATTTTCTTCCTTGTACTAGCTTTGAGTTTGTACTGTTGCTAATTTTCTAGGACCTTTTGGTGCATCATTACATTATTTGTTTGGGCTCACTGTGTTTTTTTGAGGTGGGCATTCACAAGTATAGACATTTTCTTAGAACTGTTTTTCATTGTGTCTCATAAGTTCTCATATATTGTACTATTGTTATGGTTTGATTCTTCCTTGATTTCATCTATGAGACACTGGGTATTCAAGAGTATATTTGTTAATTTCCATGCATTTGTGTATTTCTATAGTTTCTTTACCATTGATTACTTTTAATTGCACTATGGTCTGATAATATGCATGGAATAATTTCATTCTTTTGTATCTGCTTAATTATGCTTTATTAATTAATATGATCTATTTTGAAGAAAGTTTATGTGCTACTGAGAATAATGTGGAACACTATGTAGGTATCTATTAAGTCTATTGTTCAAAGATTTGGTTCAATTCTGATGTTTTTCTGTTGATTATTTAGTCTACTTGATCTATTTGTGACAGTGGGGTATTGAGGTCCCTAGTGTAATACCGTTGATGTTCATCTGATCTTATATAACCAATGATGTCTGTTTTATGAAATTAGTTTCACCAGTTTTTTGTTCATATATAATTGTTTTCTCTTCCAGTTGGGTTGATCCTTAATCAGTATGTAGTGACCTTCTTTGTCTCTTCTGATTATTTTTTGCTAGAAGTCCACCTCATCTGAAAATAGAATAACTACTGATTGACTTTGGGTTTCTATTTCATGGAAGATTAATTTCCATCCTTTGATTTTTTTTTAAACTGTGAATTTTCTTTTGAGTTAAATGTGTTTTTTTCTTTTTTCCCTTTTTTTTTGTTATTTTAAAAAGAATAAGGCCAAATAAAACAATAAAATGAACCAAAAGAATACAATGAGAATGACCTTGGATTTCAAAATGAAGACAGTAGGAAATAGACAATGGTTACCATACTGCTCATTGCTATCCTCCAAATAGTTGCTCAGACTACTAGATACAGGCATGCAAAGTTAATCACACAATATAAGCCTTTAGTTATTTCTTTAGTTGCTATAATTTCAGAAATTTCAAGTGTGTGGCTTCTAATTTCTTGTATGTGTTTCCCAGACTTCTTCTGGATGAGATATAGGCATGCAAATTTAATCAAACAGTATAAGTACTAAGTTGTTTACCCACTTCAGTTGCTATCATTTCAGAAATTTTAGGTGTGTGACTTCTAATTTATTTTGTGTCTAAGTTTCCTGAACTTGTTTTGAGTTGGGCTCACTGCGGGGCATGGCTCCTTCTCCTTCAGGCCTGTGGCTGCTGGCTTACCAGGGGGCATGGCTTCTTCTCTTCTGGGCCAGCAGTCGCTGGCTCACTGGTGGGGTAAGTGGCAGAGGAGTTTCTTCTCCAGGCCTGCAGTGGTGGGCTCACTGAGGGGCATGGCTTCCTGTCCTCGGACCCATGACAGTGGGCCTGGTTTTCTTATTTTTGCTATATTACTAGATTATCTTTCTCTATGAGCTTCAAGTCTCACTTTAGATCCTTCATGGGTCCAGAGGACCCACTTCCCTCCTTTTTCTCTTCCTTATGTTGCTATATTCTAGTGGCTCGATCCCAAATCTTGGAGAGGCTCTTTTAGTGCTGCTCACCACTCTGCCATCTTCGTTGAATTCCAAATGCATTTCTCATATACACCATACCGTTAGATTTTGTTTCTCAATCTATTCCACCAGTCTGTGTTTGTTATCCTTTTGAATCTATGACTAGGTGGCTTAAACAGAAGATAGCCTTTTTCTCATAGTTCTGGAAGACAAAGTCATCAATCAGTATGTGGCAAGTGGCAGGGCTGGTTTCTGGTGAGGGCTTTATTCTGTTTTGCAGAAGGAGCCTTCTCACTGTGTGTGGCTATAGCTTTTCTATTGTCCATGAAGAGAGAAGAGGGAGAGAGGGAGAGAGAGAAGGAGAGAGAGAAAGGGAGGAGAGGGAAGGTGAGGTTTTGTGGCTCTTCTGTTCTTATATGGACACAAGTCCTATGAATTTGGGCCCTGATTTTACAACTTCATTGAATCCTAATTACTTTAGTGCCTTATGGGTCCTATCTTCAAATACAAAGACAAGGAGTTAAGTCTTCATCACACGAAGTTTGGAGACATAATTTAGTTCACAACACCAGTGGCTCCATTAAAAAATATCACATTTGTCCAACCATCGTGGTGCACACCTATACTCCCAACTCATCAGGTGGCTGAGGCCAGAGGATGGCAAATTCAAGCCCAGTCTGGGCAGCTTGGGAAGACCTAGTCTCGATACAAAATGAAAAAGGTCTAGGGCTATAGCTTGGTGGATAAGCACTTCCCTAGTACAAATAAGGGCATTTGTTCAATCCCTAGTAATGGAAAAAAGAAAAACTAAAACAAAGCAAAACAAAAAAACCCAAAACCCATGTGAGAGCTGCTCAGGAAGATGAATATTTAACCACTGACACTACACCATACTCTCTTCTAACCTTGTTCCTTTTCTTCCCAATTAGACAGCATAGAATTCAGCAAGATTGTCATCGAGTGTATAACGGAATCCATGAGTACAGATGATCTGCAGAGACTGCTGACTTATGATAAAGCCTGGAAGATGTTTGTGGAAGAAGCTGGATTTTCCAGGTATCTAACATGGTGCCCCTGAGCACTCCAACCTGACCCCCATCAGAGTGAACTTCTCTAGGCACACATGCCTTCTCCAAGCAATTTCCTTGTTGGTAGTGACCCTTCTCAAAACCCCGAAGGGAAATTTCCTCCCTGTTATTCCTTGGCAATGAATGACCTCAGGTTGAAGGGATTTGATGCCCAGAAGGGAAAGAGTCACTTCTGGCATCTGTTTGCTATGTGACTTTTGCAAGTTACTTCACCACTTTCTGACTTAGTTGCTTCATTCATTATGTTTTATTGTAAGAAAAATAAGGTAATGCATAGAAAGTGCTTAGCATATGGTGACACACAGTATGTGCTCAAGCAAGGACAGATTAGAAAGAAACTAGGGCCAAGGTTCTCCTCCTTTGAGATGCCATTCAAGAAGGACTGACCTTTCCATGGGTCAAAACAATTAAACATGACCAGTGCATATTCCTTGGGATTCCACGTCAGGCCATTCTTCTCCCCAGCTGAGGAACTATACCAACACAGCAGGATTTTTCTGTGGCTCACAAGGCAAAGAACCAGAGTAAAGCTGGACAGAGCTGGGTGGAAACCTGGTTGTTTCTGCCAGATCCCAGCCTCCAGGCTTGTGCTGTGGATT
Source organism: Dasyprocta punctata (assembly GCA_004363535.1). Taxonomy (NCBI): domain Eukaryota; kingdom Metazoa; phylum Chordata; class Mammalia; order Rodentia; family Dasyproctidae; genus Dasyprocta; species Dasyprocta punctata. Next base: position 5,651 of record RJWM01025783.1, on the reverse strand, counting down.
ACATGAGTGTCAGCTGTGGTTCAGGACCAGTGATTCAATCTGATAGGACTGTGGTGAAGGCCTGGCAGTGAACTGTAGGATAAAGATGGGGAACTAAGTACCTTTCAGATAGTCCCTTTCAAAAGACCTAGAATGACCCGCCAGGGTCAGAGCCAGAGCTCTGGATTGAGGGAGAAGGAGAGTTGAATGGAGCAATTTAAGGAGCCTGAGGCCACAGGGTCGGGACCAGTGTGAGCCATAGCGGGAGCTAAATGTTCAAAACCAAGGGAGGCCATGGGTCCAGCAGAAAATGTGACTGGAACATGGGATGTTTTGTCCACCTGCTGTGGTCCATCACTAATGAATATAGTGGACTATGGGTTTCTGAGTGCTGGCAGTTCTCAGCTGTCATTCTGGAAACACTTTTATTGCTAACTCTTAACCATCTGGAATGCAGTGAGCCTTTCTGACAATTTCTGAAGAGAGAAAAGTTCGCTCTCTACCTGTGCCATTCTGAAGAGTCTAAAAGACTCAAAAGTCCTCATTAAAGAGGAAAATATTCCCTCTCTTATCAAGTCCAAATTCAAGTCCATTTAGGCTCAGTAATTCATGTAGAGAGGTCTCAGTGTGTTATGAATCTTTGTACATGGCCTTGATTGCACACATCTGAAGCTGTCACTAATTAAGGTACTTATCAGGTGGGTGATGTCTGACAATCATCCTGAATTTGGGGTGCCAGGTCAGGAGTGGAGTGGGATGTACCAAGATGCAGTAGGGTAGTTGCAGAGTTAGGGTGGAGACAGTGCCAATAGTCAGGTCTCCTGATTCCATTCTACTATGGAAGCAATGGGCCCCAGTGACATTTAGCTGGGAAGGGCAAAGGGCATCAGGATGGGTCAGGAACTGGTGGCATACTAAACAAGATGCAGGCTCTTCTGGTTCTGGGGTGCCACATCCAGTGCAGCTCTCGATGTTCCCAGGGGAAAGGTTGGTAAGAGGATGTGAGAAATAAAGATAAGAGACAGAAAGTTGGGGTCAGGTGGAGCCATCTTTCCAGATGGGAGAAAAGGAGCTGCTCAACCACCTCAGTGCATTTACTTACACAGTTGGGAGGATGATATCAATTTCAACCCCTGTGCCTAGCAACTTGCTTGCATGGTTCACCTGGGCACCTTGTGATCTCGGAGCTGGAACAGCTTGTTTACAAGGCTTTGCCTCAGGCATTCTGTGTTCTCAAGGCTGGACTTGCTTTAATCCTGCACTTCTGATTGACCTCCAGCTTCAGCTGCTCCCCACAGTGAGGTCGCAGTTTTTCAGTTTTAATTTCTAAGCATTAGCCAAACTGCAGAGTCTGAAGGTCACTCTTACTTTGTATACCAACCACCTACAGGTTTAATGACTCTGGGGAATTTATAGAATCACTGCAAAGAGTTATGACACAGAGAGTATCACCAGGAAAGGACACAGTTAAAATCAGCCTGAGGAACAGATACATAAGTAGAGTCTGGAGAGTGTCAAACATGAAACATCTATTGTCCACAGGACACAGTGTAGTCCTGTATTTAATGTGTGACAATTCAGATGGAGGATTGCCAATTAGTGTGGCGCATCCTGTGACATAAAACAGTATTCTGACACAAGTGCAAGCAATACACAAGGCTTTAAAGAGGAGGATTGTGGCAATGGGGAGACAGAAGGGAAGAACTCAGACACAGTAAAGACAACTGAGGATTTAGAACCAACAAGAAAAGTGAAGGGCAACAGAGAGCTAACAACCACCAGGGACATAAAGAGGAGGGGAAAACTGGCAATGAAATCTTAGTGTATCTCTTTCTCAAGCAGATCACAGAACACACAACAAAGTGAGGGATGGGAACTTGAACAGATGTGAAGAATGGAAGCTTTTCACTAATCTGACTTCATAGTATTTTTGCTAAGCCCAAAGGCACAGAATAGACATGGAAGGCCAAGTCAACACCTATTTGATAAGAGACTCAAAAGTTTCTCACTAAATTTTGGTCAAAAAAAGTGTCATTTTTAATCCAATCCTTGATGTCTAGAGTTTTGGGGAGCTGGATCACACACTGTCCTCATGGTTTACCTGAAGAATCCCTCCCATCTCAGAGGTTAGTTTCTTTACTGTCCAGTTCCTCTGCAAAACGGAAATGATTCCGTAGCCACCATCGACATCACCATTTGAAGACCAAGTATCTTTTATAAATAGTGTTTTAGATTCTAGATTTTCTTCATTTTGAAATGTTTTTTAATACATTATGAGAAAACTTGGTTACAGGACCCACATCTAAAGGATCAAATTCATTTATGCTTCTATATATAATGTGAAAGTAATTTTATATAATATTTTTGGTATGCCTCCATCTTGACTATGACCTTTCCAATGAGATCACATGAAATTTTTCTTCCTGTGACATTGTGTATGTGTTCAAAAGCTTTCAGAGTTGGGAGCATTTATAGATATGGGATTTTCTTGTAGCCAAGGCCTCCAGTCAAACACAGATATTCAAGTAGGCAAAAGACTGCAAGTGCCTACAGATCGCTTGCCAGTAATGAGGGGAAAGGGAGTCATCTTCTCGAGCTAGATTGATTTTTCACTGTGTACTAAGTCTCTCTGAATGAAGCATTGCTTTGCTTCATTTTTCTCTTCTCTTTGCTCATCTACTGAGCTCCTCTTCTACATACAACTTGGTAGTGGTCACACTGACCTGAAGAAAGAGAGCAAGCAGCTTATCAAACGCCTGCCTCTAAGGAACATTTTAAGATGAATTTACTCAATCACCCTTGAGCTCATTAAGAACCACACACCCCATCTATGATATACCAAACATGTTCACTGGTGAAGAAAAATCCTGTGCATTTGTAAAATTTATTTCTATTTGATTTACAGTAAAGCCCCTGTAATTTATGGAGGACAGTTCCTATGGAGCCCATGTTACAGATAAATAAAATGCCTTTCTTAACATCAGACCTTTACTATTGCAGGGATGAAGCAAAGGAACTGCATGAGTATTTGAAGAAGCTTACAGCCAACAGGACAATGGAGGACACAGAAAGACTACAGGAAGACCTGGCTAGGAAGAAGTTTTTGGAAATATATCCTAAGGTGAAAGCAGAAATTGAGTCATGTATACAAAAACTTCACGCCCTTGCAAAAGAGGTTGACGAGACGCACAAAGGTTGCACCATCTCCAATGTGACGACCAGCTCTGTTGGGGTTGTCTCTGGAATCCTGGGCATCCTTGGCCTGGCTCTAGCACCCGTCACAGCAGGGGGCAGTCTGCTGCTCTCAGCAGCTGGGTCAGGTCTGGGAGCAGCGACAGCTGTATCTGGTATTACCACTACCATGGTAGAAAACTCAAACATACACTCAGCTGAAGCTAAAGCCAAATGTATCCTATCAACCTGTGAGGAAGGTGTGAGAAAATGGCTAGGGGATATGGAAATGATGATATTTAAGCTTACAAAAGATTTTGCAAAATTGTACTGGAACATTCAAAACTTGGGGGACAACATTCGCGCTTTCAGGATAGCCCGAGCCGACCCTGACTTAGCACGTGATGCCATCCGCTTCACAATCTCCAGGGAACTCTCACCCCAAAGGGCTCAGGAGGTGCAAAGAGCATTTCAAGGCACCGCTTTGTCAATGACCAGAAGAGTCCGGATCATGAATGCAGTCGGAAAAGGTTTATTTCTTGGGTTGGATGTGTACAACATTGTGCAAGACGCTAAGCATTTGCATGAGGGGGCAAAGGCACCGCTAGCTGAAAAGCTGAGGCAGAAGGCTCAGGAGCAACAGGAGAAGTTAGAGGAGCTCATCCAGATCTACAGGATTTTGTAGTTAGGTCTGACCCAGTGACCCCTCCCCCAAACAATGCATAGGTAATGGCACATGTTCTAGACAGAGGCATGGACAGATGTAGGCATTATAAAAGAAGGGGGACAGGCATGAGATCAAAGCTATGCAACTGGGCATTAAGGAATTTGGCATTTTTGTGGGTGACCACAGCAAGGGAGCATTCATGCAGATTGCAATTTGGTTAAAGGGAAGGCAAGATGTAAGGACAGTTCAACAAATGAAAATCAATATGCATAGTGGACCACGTAAATAAGAGCAAGAATTAAAACCATAACGTCTCATTTGCTGCAGAAAAAACCTTCACAAAATTCAACATCCATTCATGATAAAAGCCCTGAAGGAACTAAGAATCACAGGATTATACCTCAACATAATAGAGTTTATTTACCACAAACCCACAAAAACATCATTCTGAATGGAGAAAAACTGAAAGAATTTACTCTAAAATTGACCAAGTGAAGATGTCCACTCACTCCACTGCTATTCAATGTAGTTCTTGAAATTTTAGATAAAACAATTAGTCAAGAGAAAGAAAAACAATGTACATAAAAAAAGGATAAGAAGAAAGCAAAATACATAAGTCAAATTATCCATATTTGCACACAACATGAATCTTTATTTAGAAATTCTAAAGACTCCACCAAAAGACATCTATAATTGACAAACAAGTTGAGCAAAGTAGCAGGACACACAATCAACATAAAAAAATCAAATGCATATCTAAACAACAGTAATGAGCTAGCTGACAAACAAATCAGGAAAACAATTACATTCACAACACTATAAAAAAAGTAAAACTAGAAATGAAATCGAATGCCTAGGAATCAACCTAATCAGTATGGAAGAATTCTACAATGAAAGTTAGAAAACACTGAAGAAAAAAATGGAATATGACAATAGAAGTTAGAATGACTTCACTAATGTTCCTTGGAATCAAATCCATTCCTCAGTTCTTTATCAGCCCTGGAAACCAAATTATGCTGTCGGGAGACATGGTGAAGAAGAAAGGATTGTAGGAAGACTGGAAGCCAGGAGCTTTGAGAATGCCTGGGATCCATAGAAAGACAAGGCTAGTGAACTCCTGCGGGTAACCTGTCCTTTGTTTAATAAATGTGCAAGCCTGGGTTCGGAGGTACAGCTGGGGGCCATTTCCCCGAGACATGGAGAGATTATTTCTAGAGACGCAGGCCAAATGCTTGGGCAATAACTTCAGGGTGAAGATCTTGGGTGAAGTCATCATGGGTATCATCTTTTTGATAAACTTGTACTACCTTATGTTAGATGTGGTGTATTTGGAACCAAGTGTTTCCCTCGATAAATAGTGCAGAGGTCACAAGACATGAGCTGGAGAGGTCTTGGAATGTTGAAAGCATTTTATGAGATGAAAAATGGGGTATTCCTGAGTCATTTGTAGGAAAATGGATGTAATTTGAGACCATACCATTAAGTGAAAGAAAACCTACATGCAAGTTTAAATGCTCCATGGCTTCTCATATGAGAGACACAAAATGTAAATAAAGAACAAAACAGAAGTTAGAGAGTAAGAAATAGGCAAATACATATTTCACAGATGGGAAGGGGATGGAAGAGGGGCATAGAATGAAAAAGAATTAAGATGTGTTATGTACATGTACTAACTCCCCACAAAGAATGTAATCCTTATGTACTGCAAACATGTACTGTACTAATAAAAAAAATTGAAGAAGAGAAGTTATTTTTGATTAGACCTAAGAGTCCCTCAAAATCTTATGTGTTCAGAGGTGGGGATTTTGGAAGGTGATTGGATCATGGTGGCACT
>RJWM01025782.1:0-28928 GCA_004363535.1 Dasyprocta punctata | reverse complement strand
TTTTTTATTTTTTTTTTTTTTTTTTTGTTTTTTTTTTTTTTTTTTTTTTTTTTTTTTTTTTTTTTTTTTTTTTTTTTTTTTTTTTTTGGTACCAGGAATGAAACTCAGGACTTTGTGCTTGCCAGGCAGGCGCTTATGCTGCTGAACTATATCCCCGACCCCGACATGACTTTTTATGTATCTGTGTTTTTCTTTTTATCTTAGAGGATGATTGCTTTTAGAGTCATTAGAAAGCCACAGCCCTTCTGGGAATGTACTTAGCAACAGTGGAACTTAACCATATAGTACTGGAGTAACAGGTGTCTTTTCCATATAATTTAGACAAACACTTTATTCAAGAGCCAATCCTAGTACTGTGCTTGAAGGGGCAATCTAATTTTCAAAGTGGCTGAAGAGTTCTAATTTCACATGTGATTTTAGGACTATCCTAAAATTTTAGGGTATTTTAAGGAGAGTCTATGGTAAGGGCCAAACTCTGCATGGGTCACATACATATTATGGCAGCAGTTTCTTCACCTTGCTTTCCTATTCATTCTCGTTGTTTTCTTTTTTCCTTTTTTGTTTTGTACTGGGAATCAAACTCACAACCTCGCACCTGCCAAGCAGGCGCTTACACTACTGAGCTAAATCCCCGGCCCTATTTTTTGAGACAGGGCCTCTCTAGTTGTTTTCTTATCCTGTGTTACAAGTTATACTTTTTGCCTGAAATTAATTCTTTTACATACGAGTAACAAGTTATATAGTAGAAGTAAATTGAATTGTATTCATCTGGTCAATGGAAATCTACAATTCTTACAGGGCAAGGTCAAGAATATTCTGTTTAGGATGTATGGTTTTGTGTGTGGTACTGGGAGTGGAACCCGGGGCCTCATGCATGCTAAGCAAGCACTCTGCCACTGCGTGTGGCACCCCAGGCCCGGGTGTTTGCTTGTAGGTAACCTTTTATACTACTTAAACTTGTACAGTCTTTGTTACTGGAGCCTGTTTGCAATCACTTAATCACGAAAGGCAGAGGGAGGGGATCTGAGCCTTTAACCAGATGAGTGTTATGTTTGTATTTGCCTAGTATCATTCATTTCTGGTTAATTTTAAGTGCTTGTCCTGCTCTTGTGTAAGCTTTTCCATCACCAAATGACACCTATATGATATGTATTCTACATAGCAGGCACCAAAAATACACTAATTGCCTCTAAATGGACTTTTTTTTTTTTTTTGGTCTTTTTTGAGGCAGGGTTTCACTGTATGGTTCAGGCTGTCCTTGAACTCACTTTGTGATCCAGGCTGGTCTCAAACTCGAAGCAGTCCTCCTGCCTCAGTTTCCTGAGTGCTGGGATTACAGGTGTGCACCACTGTGCCCGGCTAACACATGGACTTTTAACGGGAGTTTTTATAGATTATAAAACTGTTAAAATCTAAATAGTTTGAAGTCTTTTATACTTTCCATCTTTTTTTTTTTTTTTTTTTTTTTTTTTTTTTTTTTTTTTTTTTTTTTTTTTTTTTTTTTTTTTTTTTTTTTTTTTTAAAGACAGGATTTCACTTTGTAGCCCAGGTTGGCCTCAGACTCACAGCGATCCTCCTGCTTCAGCCTCCTGAGTGCTAGGATTATAGGCATGTGCCACTATGCCTAGCTATACTCTCCTTTCTTTACCCTGTTCTACCTGCCTGTTTATCTTTAATTTTACAGAGGCCTGCTAATTCTCTCCCAAGCATGAAGCATTGTGTTTTGGGCTTGGTGGAGAGCCAAGATCCCTTTCAAGTGTTTACATTCAGGTGAGGGAGACAGACTGATAATGTGCTTTATTTTTTCCTTTTTTTTTTTTTTTTTTGTAATGTGCTCTTAAGTATCATAATAGTTTATAGAAGGGAGTGGCCTTAAAGAATGGATAGAATCTTCAGTCAGTAGCCTATGCCTTAGGGAATTTAATAGAGCGAATAGGGTAAGAACATTTGGTATAGAAGAAAGAAAGGCATTTCACTGCAACTTAAATTTTGTACAGTATAATAATCCTCTCGTTCCGTGGGGGATATGTTCCAAGACCCTCAATGGATGCCTGAAACCACACGGAAGTACTGTTTCCTATACATACATATACTAATTTAATGCCATTTCCGTCGTAACTAGGCACTTTATTATGCACTTTGGCTATAACTTGTGATTTGAGGTACAATAGCAAAAGTAGCACAGATTTCTTTTTTCTTCTTGACAATTCCAAGAGCTGGAAACTTCATTATCATAGAATATCATACAATATTTTTCCTGTCCTTAAGTCAAGAACTTTTGCCTTTTCACTTACAGGAAACATGCTGTTGCTTCTCTTGGCATATCTGAGTTGCCAGCCTCACTACTCTTGGGCTTGGGGGGCCATTACTAAGTAAAATAAGGCTTACTTGCTTCTCGTGCTATGACTTTGTGACAGTCCATCTGATAATTGGGATGGTTGCCGTGTGACTAGATAGGAAGGCAGTGTAAACTGACTACGCTGGAAGGATGATTCATGCCTTTGCATCCTGACGAGAGTGAGATTTCATCACATTGCTTAGAATAGTGCACGATTTAAAATGTATAAATTTATTTTGTTACTAAGATTTAGCATTCAATATTTTGGACCTTGGTAGACCTACTGAAACTGTAAGTGCAGACTATTCTGTGTGCCTGAAAAAACTACGGTATGTACCAATCCCATTCAAAACTAAAGATGCCTCTCACAGATTAGAAGCACAGTGCTCCATGTTTATTTCTTTTTTGTTTTGTTTTGTTTTTGCAGCACCGGGGATCGAACTCACAACCTCGCGCCTGCCAGACAGGCTCTTAAGTCACTGAGCCAAACTCCCGGCCTTGTTTATTTTTGTTTGTTTTGTTTTGTTTTGTTTTTTGAGACAGGGCCTTACTATGTAGTTCAGGCTGGCCTTGAACTCATGGCAATCCTCCTGCTAGAGCCTCCCAAGTGCTGGGATTGTACGCATGTGCCACCGTGCCCAGCCCCATGTGTATTTCTGTTTCAGCTCCTACATAACAGTTTTTTTTTTCTTTCTTTCTTTCTTTCAGCGCTGGAGATTGAACTCAGGATTATCACACTGAACTACATCCTAGCTCTATTTTTAAAATTGTTTTAAATTTTGAGTCAGGTTCTCACTAAATTGCTGAGGCTAGTTTTGAACTTGTGATCCTCCTGACTCAGTCTCCCATAATGCTACCATACCTAGCTCCCTATACAATTTTATTGTACCTTTTATTTATTTTGATTGTGTTTTTTTGAGACAGGATATCACTATGAAGTCCAGGTTGGCCTTGAACTCCTAGCATTCTTCCTGCCTCAGCCTCCTGAGTGCTGAGATTATAGGTGTGGTCCACCTCAGCCACTATTGTACCTTCTTTTACCCTTTTTTTTTTTTCTCCCCAAATCCATTTTATTTCACAAAGAAAATGAAAGAAGAAAAAAAAAAAAACTAAAACTAAAATTTCCAAACACGTCAGTCAGGGGGCAACAATGATACATACATTGCACATTGTCATCCCCAAATCATTCACCCAGAGCACAAGACATCTGCATTCAATTGTCCAAACAATACTGGCACAAATCTTTCTCTTCAGTAAATTCAGAGAGATCAGTAGTATCTTTTAGCCTTTTGACTCTCCGTTGAATTGTTCAAAGACAGGGACCATGTCTGCCACACCTCTGCATCCCTAGTACTTAGGTTATTCCCTTTAACTCACCTGGCATGAGATGTTTACCAGTGAAGATCTGTGTAACTGAGTACTGTAGTGCCCTGTGGCTGACTCTACTTCATCTAGTCACAGTGCCGCTGTTGAAAACAGCTGGGGCTCTTTCAGCTAAGAGATGGTTGAAAGAGATCAGGTGCCTACAGAGGACCTGAGGTTGGTTTGCTCAGGCTGGTTGCTGTGCTCTTACTTGGTTAGACTGAGGGATAACGACTGTGGATGGCGTACTGGAAACTTCCCGGAGTGTGGGAGAGTGACCACTCACGGCAATTGGCTGCTTGACTGGATTAAGAGATGCCAGGCAGATGAGCACAGCACATTTCCGTGTGCGTCTGAGTGAGCAGGGGACCACCTCTGTTTCCTGGCCCTTTCCTTCACGGCACTTTCCATCCAGCTCTGCTTTCCGGCAGCTTTCGTCCACCACACCTATCGGCCACAATCTTCCTGCCCGGGAGCAGCCGGCCACGGACTGCAGTGTCTAAACCCATGAGCCACATTAAACCTTTCTCCTTTAAACTCAAAACAGTGGCATTCCCTTAGATAGTTGTAAATTGTTTTAACCTTTGGCTTAATAGAAGTTAACTGGGTTTTTTCCTGTACCCAGTCTATTCCAATATGCTGTTCTAGTTAAAGTCTATGGGAAACATCTGTCCATGCATAGTTGCAAAAGGGAGTATTTCAATCTTTTCAGATAATTGTGGCTAATTTTTTTTGACATGGTACCAAAACTTAACAAGTAGTAGATTTTCTAAAGGTTTCTAAAGGCATATAAAACTTTCTTTTCATACATTGGAATCTATTGATCTGTCTTATACTTTGAATAACTGTTTTACTCAAGAGTGATTTTACGCATAAGTGCCTGCCTGGCAAGCACAAGGTCCTGAGTTCGATCCCCAGTACCAAAGGAAAAAAAAAAATTCGCATCATGTATTGGTCTTTTGAAATTACTGGTTCACTGAGTTATCTAGAGAGTATTACTCAGGGTTCTTCAGCAGTAAGATACATAGATAAGGGAGAGGAGATATGTTGTGGGAACTGGCTCATGTGATTGTGGAGGTCACCCTTTGCCTTTTTTGTCTTTTTGTCCTCTCCAGACCCTTGAGGAATTGGATTGGGTGAGGGGCCCTCAGCATTTACTCAGTCTGATTCCAACACTGACCTATTTGGAGACACTCAGACACCCCAGAAGTGCTGCTTTGCCACCTTTCTGCCCCATCAGTGTGAACCATACCACAAACCCGTGAGATTCAGTGAGTCGCTAGAAGTGCTCCAAGAACTCACTGCAGACTTGAGCTGCTTGTGGTTTACAACAGCGGAGGCTGGAGTTTGAGATCAGCCACGAAAGAGTTAGAATGGGTCTGAGTCCAGCAGAGTTCCAAGGGGAGCTTCCAGCTGTCCTCTTCCGGGGAGGTTGTGGACAGTGCTAAGTTGTCCCAGCAACAATACGTGACAACAGAGGGCGCTCATCTGATTGGGCCCCCACCATGCAGACCTAGTTAGCTGCCCACACTGTTGTCCTCGGCCTGTAATCCTTCAAAGTCAGCCTTGCCCCATATGACCAAAGGCCCCTCCATAAAAACCGTTCTCAGACAGTGCTGTGATCCAAGGTCAGAGATGGCTTTTATCAGAAAGGACAGTTGGAGGGTTCACAGATCACCTGTCAGGAGCCAAGAGTAGCAGCCAGACCTCTCTGGTTGAAATTACTTCCTCTACAGCATGCTTTGGTGTGTCATCCCAAGAACTATTTCACAAATGTTCCTAGGAGTCATGATTTCATAAAACTGAACACTCGGGTAGAAGGAGTTGGGTTCCATGTGGAGTGTGTGGTGGTGAAGAACACAGTGTGTCCTTGCCTCGACTGTGCTGGGTGCCAGCAGATTCAGCCACCATGGCTTTTCTATCCTCAGTGGAAATGTGAACTGAGGATAAGGTGATCATGATCTTAATAGTATAAATGGTTTCTGGAGACAGGTCTGAATGTGGGTTTGCCATCAGTCTCTGCTGTGCACTCAGCACTCTGTCCTTCACCCTGTCTTGTTTCGTGACGTGATTTTATCTGGAGGACGTGGACCTAGCTTGCAGGCTCTGTGAGGGCAGGTCAGTCTCCAGATGTCTGTTGTTTAACACAGGTGGGTACGTTGTATTTGTAGGTACTGATGTTTTGCCTTGTACACAATATGGTTCAACAAGTATTGGTTAAATTAACATGAGGACCTTTTCATCGCTTCTGTAAATCTTTCTCCTATGTTTCAGTTTTTTAAAAAAGTATGTTAAAAATGGCTTTTTCTTGCTGTCTATGATATGCTCTATTTTTCTTTTGTTGTGTAGAACATTTGTTGTCAGATCTATGCTGATGCCCTAGAAACTTGAAAATCAGCTTTGATTACATTTCCTTTGTTGACCTTTAAATCACCAGTTCTGCTCCTGGTCATTCTTGCTGATCCCAGCTACTTCTGTCGCTGCAGTGCAGCCTCTTGTCCTCCAGATTAGTGTGACAGACTCCAGCCTTCTGTCTTACCTAGTTTTACTCTTCTGCTCTGTGTCTCAGGAGCCCCCAGGACAGACCATTGGGAAGGCGGCAGAGAATAACAGTTCGTACTTACCCAGTTGCTCTTCAGCAAGCACTGTTTAAACACATTTTGTCTTCAGTGTGGGAAGAGATTGTTCTCCTACTCACAGAGAAGACACCCAAGACCCAGAGAGGTGACCTGGCAGGGAGGCTCTGGAGCCCCGACTCTGTCCATAGCTTTGGAGACTGCTTCCTGCGGTTCGGCTGCAGAACCCTTGCTCTCATCTGTGCACCAGAGCCAAGCTCCTGCACAGCGCGTCGGAGGCCTTCCACGCTCTGATTTCTGCTCTCCGTAGTCATCACTGCTTCTGCCTGTTTGATGCCACAGGTCTTAAAGTGCAAATCTGCGTGTGGTTCACTCACACAATGTTGTTTGCACATACAGCCCGCATGGCTTCCGCTGTGTCTGTCTTGAAGGCCTGGTCCACTTGCTGGGCCCTGTGGCCTGACGTTTCCCCCTTTTCTTTTGAGATCGCTTAAGTGTTCCTTACTCAAATGACCTCCCTCTTTTTTTGTCACCTCCCCTCAATGTAGACTCAGGCAAATTGTGGCAGAGAACTGTATAACAGGTACAGTCGGTACAGTAAAAAAAGGTAAGTATATGGTATGCTGAAGCAAAATATTTTTCAATTCTCACAGTATATCCTAAAATTGACTATTCTTTCAAGGGCATAGATTCATAACAGCAATATTTGGTGTATAAGGTATGAAACATTTTGAAAATAAATGAACATGATATTTCTCCAAGTATTTCTCATTTTGTATTTCCCTCCAAATCCTCAAAATTATGAAGTCTTACAGTTTTGGAAAATTGTATAAATGTAGATTTCCCAGACTTTGCTTTAAGTAATGTGTTTTCCTTTGGTCTTTTCTTTTGTAAGCTCCTCGCTCGACTTGAAGGTAGAAGTTCCTTGAAAGAAATTGAGCCGAATCTGTTTGCTGATGAAGATTCACCTGTGCATGGTAAAAATATACCTTCAAATAAAAATATAGTATCATAAGTTTTATGATACAAGTTTTTCCACACACGTGTACACACACACACACACACACACACACACACATTCCCAGCAAAAGGCTTTATATATATTAAAAAATCAGGAGCATCATACTAAACTATTAGGCCTTCTTTATCTGTCAGATGAGATGAAGCTGGGCTTATGTGCAGTAACTTCTGTAATTTTTGTTTTTTTTCATTTTTGGTTTTTTTGCAGTAGAGTCTTCTTATGTAGCTCAGGCTAGCCTGAACTCACTGTAATCATCCTGCCTCAGCCTTCTGAGTGCTGTGATTGTAAGTGCACCACCACACCTGGCTTTGTGCAGTAACTTTAGGATATATGTGTGCAAAAAATCTTTACATTGACCTCCTTTCTTTCTTTCTTTCTTTTTTTTTTTTTTTTTTTTTTTTTTTTTTTTTTTTTTTTTTTTTTTTTTTTTTTTTGTTTTTTGTTTTTGTTTTTGTTTTTGTTTTTGTCTTTGTTTGTACCAGGGATTGAACTCACAACCTTGTGCTTGCCAGGCAGGTATTTATGCCGCTAAGCTAAATCCCAGGCCCTGACCTCCCTTTTTTTTTCTCAACACAAAAAAATTTCTTGTTTTGTTTTTATTTTTTGAGACAGGATCCTGCCAGGTAGCCCGGGCTGGCCTCAAACTCATGACAGTCCTCCTGCCACATCCTCCTGAGTTGCTGGAATTACAGGCTTGCACCACCATGCCTGGCTTGTTGTTACGCTTTTTAAGGATTCTTTTTCTTTAGAAGTTTGCAGAATTACAAGAAAGTCCTTAGGTACCTGCTTGTTCTTTATTATTTCTACATCAGTAATAATAGGTACCTACTTGCTCTATTGGAACTTCTACACTAGGAAGAACTTACAGAGAAGGTAGTGTGCTTTGTTTCTTTAAGTGTAACTAATATTTAGAGACTTATAATTCACTCTTTTCAGTGTACAATTGTGTCATTTTCAGTATATTCACACGATTGTGTAGCTATCAGCACAGCTGATTCTCAAGCATCTGCATCACCTGATAAAGAAACCCACCCCTGTTTGTAGCTGTCTCATGTCTCAGTCCCAGGCGTCTGCTGACTGCGTTTGCCCTTTTCTGGACATTTCCATTAATTGGAATCAGATAATGTGTGATCTTTTACAACAAGCTTCTTTCACTGCTCATAATCTCACAGTATCCATGTTGTAGATACTCATTCTTTTTATTTTTGAATAATACTTCATTGTACATCTGCATATACCACATTTTGTTTATCCACTCATCAGTCGATGGGCATTTGGGTGGTTTCCATTTTCTAGCTGTTAAGAGCGTTGCTATGATTATTTAGGGTGTAAGTTTTTCGGTGGATTGACATTTTCCTTCCTCTTGGGTATCACCTAGGTCAGAGATTGCTTATATGATAGCTATGTTTATTTCAGAAACTTTGAAACTGGTTTCCAAAGTAGCTTTACAATTTACTTGGTGGCAGCAATGCAGTGTACAATGGCTCCAGTTTCCCCACATTGTTATTGTCTGCCTTTGTGATCATAGCTGTCCCAATCAGTATGATGTAGTCTCTCACTGTGATTGTTTGTTGTTGTTTTTTGTGTTTTGGGTTTTTTGAGACTGTGTCTCACTATGTAGTCCAGGCTGGCCTTAAACTCACAATTCTCCTGCCTCAGCCCTCCAAGTGCTAGAATTACAGGTGTGTGCTTCATTATGGCTTTGGTGTACATTATCCTGATGACTAATGACTGATCAGTTTACATGTGCTGAGTGATAATTTGTGTATCGTTGTTGGAGAAATGTCAGGTCCTTTGCTCATTTTTAAAATTGCTTTTAGTACTGAGCTGTAGGAGTCCTTTGTATATTCAAGGTTCAAGATGATGTTACAGATATTTTCATTCCTTTGTGGGCTGTCTTGACTGTCTAAATAATGTCCATGGAAGCACAAGTTACTCATTTTGGGAAAGTCCAGTTTAATCATTTTTTTTCTTTTGTTGCTGGTACTTTGCTATCATATCTAAGAAGCTGTTGCCTAATCTAAGGTCAAGATTTATAGCTTGTTGTTGTTACTGGTTTGTTTTCATTCTTTTCCGATTAGAACATGCTTCTCTGATTTCTGTCTTTATGAACTTATCGAGACTTGTTCATGGCCCAGCACCGTGTGTTCCAGAGTTTCCCCATGTACGCTTTAGAAGACCATGAATGTTCCTGTGGTCAGGGCAAGTGTTCTAGTGATATCTGGGTTCTAGCTGAGTTTCTCTGATATTCGAGTCTCCTAATTCCTCACTAATACTCTGCCTCGCTCCATCCACTACTGAGAGTGGGGTGTTGAAAATGGAGGGGCCGAGAAGAAGGGAAGGGCACGAGAGAGTCAGTACACAACACACACATCAGCTGTCCACAGTGAGTGCCATCATTACACGTTGGAAACTGACAGAATCTGCAAAAGGGTAGGCTGTTGAAGTCTCCAACTATTAGTATTGGAGTCTCTATTTCTACCTTCAATTGCATCAATTTTTGCTTCATGTATTTTGGGCTTCATATATGATTGAGCGTGTAAAAGTTTATTACATCTTGTTCCTTTTGTCATCTCACACTTACTAAGATACCCACTGTTAATAAAGAAACTAAGTGTTGATGAGGATTTGGAGAAACCAGAACTATTGTGTAGCTTTGGTGGGACTGCAAAACAATGCAGTCATTACAGAAAACACTATGGAGGTCACTCAGAAAATGAAAAACAGAGCTACCATACGGTCCAGAGATCCTGCTTCTGGGAGCATAACAGGAAGAATTGAAAACAGGACCTTGAAGCAGCATTTCTAGTCACAATAGCCAGGAGCCTGAAGTAACCCAAATATCAATTGATAGTTGATTAGATACGCAAAATGTAGTAGGCACAATGGAATACTACTCAGTCTTTTTGTTTGTTATATGTTTGTTTGTTACCAGGGATCAAAGTCACAACCTCGTGCCTGCCAGGCTGGCGCTTAGGCCACTGAGCTAAATCTCTGGTTCTGTTTTTTGAGACAGGATCTCACTCTGCAGTTCAGGCTGGCCTTGAACTCACTTTGTAGCCCAGGCTGGTCTCGAACTTACAGTGATCCTCCTGCGATCCTCCTGCCTCAGCCTCCCGTGCACCACCACGCCCGGCTCACTACTCAGTCTTTAAAAGGAAGGAGATCTTGTTACAAAGTAAAGGACAGATGAAATGTAATGACATTATGTTACATGAAATAAGCCAGACAAAAAAACAGACTGGATAGTTCCACTTGCATGAGGTATCTAAAGTAGATAAACTCATAGAAACAAATTAAAATGGTAGTTATCAGGTCTTGGAGAGAAGCAGGAAAGGAAGTTGTTTAATGGATAGTCTCCTTTGTTTTCTTTTTCTTTTCTTTTCTTTTCTTGAGAGAGGGTCTTGCTGTATAACCCATGCTGGTTTTAAACTTATGACTATCCTCCCGCTTCAGCCACTTGAGTACTAGAATTATAGGCATCTGCCACCACACCTGATTGAGAATTTCCATTTTGCAGGATGAAAAAGGTTTAGAGGGACCAGCCTGGGCTACAAAGTGAGTTCAAGGCCAGCCTGAACTGCACAGTGAGACCCTGTCTCAAAAAAATAGGACCAGGGATTTAGCTCAGTGGTATAAGTGCTTGCCTGGCAGGCGCAAGGTTGTGAATTCGATCCCTGGTACCAAAAAACAAGAAAGAAAAAGTTCCAGAGATCTGTTTCATCACAACATGACAATATATCAACACTACTGAAGTGTACACTTAAAAAGACTGAATTATATATCGAGACCCTATCTCAAACAAAAATGTGCACACACACCCAACCTTGATTGGAAAAGGGAAACAACCGGGCATGGTGGCACATGCCTGTAATCCCGGCACTTAGGAGGCTGAGCAGGAGGATCGTTGAGTGTTCAAGACCAACCTGGCTACAAAGTGAACTCAAGGTCAGTTTGAACTGCATAGTGAGACCCTGTCTGAAAAAGACGCCCCCCTCTAAAAAAAGTGTCAGGTGGTAAGATTTATGCCATATATATATATATATATATATATATATATACACACACACACACACATATGTACATACATATACATATATGTGTGTGTATGTATATATACATATATATATATGGGGGGCTATAGGGAAAAAAAGAACCTTTTTACACTGTATTCCTCAAAACACTAAAACTAGAAATTATACTTGACCCGGTGCTCCCCTTCTAGGTAGCTTCCCAAAAGAGCTAAAGACATATCATAGTGATGCATGCATGCCCATTGTCTTAGTTACTTTCTCATGGCAGGGATAAATTACCTGACACCCACAAGTTAAAGAAGGAAAGGTTTATTTTAGCTCACAGTGTGTAGAGGTTTCAGCCTCTAGTTGGCTGACCCCAAGGCAGGGTGGCAGGGCACAGGGGTATGGCAGAGGAGAAACAGCCCATGACAGGGCAGGCAGGAAGTGCTGAGACTTCCTTCTTTTGTGCTTTATTCTGTCCAGGCCACAAGCCTATTGGTTGATTCCACCCACACCCAGGATGGGTCTTCCCTCTTGAGTAAGTCCGTCTATACCCAGAACTATACTATACCAATCAGTGAATTGATTTAGTATCATGTGCATGAGGCTTTGGGAGGATATCTTATATGTCTTTTTTATCTAGTCATAAGACCCAGATTATAGCAGCACAATTCATAACTGCTAAATCTTAGAAGTAGCGCATATGTCCATCAACAGATGAATGGACAAAGAAAATGTGTTTACACACTGTTATATATTCCTAATTACACAAAGAGAAAGTCTTTTATCTCTAATATTTTCTGTCTTAAAAATTTGTTTTGTCAGGCTGGGGATTTAGCTCAATGATTTAAAGTGCTTGCCTGGTAAGCACGAGGTTATAAGTTCAATACCTGGTACCAAAAAAAAAAGTTTTCTCTTATCACAGTGCAGCTGTGTTTGTTATTTATTTATTTATTGGTACCAGGAATTGAACTCAGGACCTTGCACTCATCAGGCAGGCCCTGTGCCAATGACCTGTGTCCCCAGTCCTTTTTTCTTTTTTTCTTTTTTCTTTTTTTGGCTTTTTGAGACAGAATCTTACCATGCAGTTCAGGCTGGCCTTGAGCTCACTTTGTAACCAAGGCTGGTCTTGAATTTGCAGTGATCTTCCTGCCTCAGCCTCCCAAGTACTGGGATTACAGATATGTACCACCAGATCTGGCAATTTTAAATCTCTTTTGGTTACTGTTTACATAGTATCTCTTTCTCTTCTTCCTTTTCTTTTTCTTTTTCTTTTTCTTTTTCTTTTTCTTTTCAGTCTGTTTAGGACTTGAATCCTAAAGTGTGTGCATTGCAGGTGGCCTACAGTTACATCATGGGTTTTGTTTGTTTTTGTTTTTTATTCTACCTTTCCACTCTCTGCTTTTGAGTGGACACTTTTTAAAATTCATTTAAAATTAGTGTAATTGCTGATGAAATAAAGTTAATGACTATTGTTTTGATGTCTTTCATATGTGTCTTAGGTCTTTTCTATTTCCCTATTTTTCCTTTACTGTTTTAAGTATTTGGTAGTGTACTGTTGCAACTCCTGTGTCATTCTCTTCATGGTTTTCTGTTTTGTTTTTTAAACTATTTTCCTAATAATTGCCCTGGGATTACAATTAAAGTTTTAAATTATAACAATGTAGTTGTAATTTCAATAGTTTATAAAGACTTTACTACTGTATAGAACTATGCCTCCCTCCACCCTTTTATGCTATTACCAATCTTATCTTTATGTGTTATATGCCCATCAACACATTTAATATTACTACTGAGTTAAAATAATTAAGATTAGTAATAGTTATTTCTTAAATCAGGTAGATGAAAGAAGTTACAAACATAAAACATATCTGTACTGTCTTTAATATTTACCTGTGTGACTACATTACCTATGTTCACTTTTTCCTTGTCTCATTTTGAGTAGCTCTGCTGTCCTTGCATTCAGCCTGCAGGACTGGATTCCCTGTGGCATTGCTCGTGTGGCAGATCTGCTATCTCCAAATCCCCCTCAGCCAGTGACGCACGTATTCCAGCTTTCAGTGACACCGATGGCCTGCTGTGGCATGTGTGCCATGGGTTCACCACCACTGCCCTACACTGCCAGTTATAAAAAAATGAATTCTGATGAAAATATTAGATAGAAACACTGAACTTTGTATTCTCGCTATCGAAAAGTCTGTTATTAAGGTGAACCTTATGAAACTGACATTAACATGCTAAAAGATCAAGGTTTGTAGCATTACTTTTTTTTTCATTTTTTATTTTTTTAAAATCCATTTTATTCATAGATAAAAAGAAAAAGAAGCCGGGCGTGGTGGCACACGCCTTTAATCCCAGCACTCGGGAGGCTGAGGTAGGAGAAGCATTCTGAGTTCGAGGACGGCTGGGGCTACAACACGAGCGCAAGGCCAGCCTGAGCTACACAGTGCGACCCTGCCTCAAAAAACCAAGGCCAGGAGTTTGGCTCAGTGACTTAAGCGCCTGTCTGACAGGCTCGAGGTTGTGAGTTCGATCCCCGGTGCCTCAAAAAAAAAAAAAAAAGAAGAAGAAGGAAAAAGCTACAACAAAATTTTAAAGTGTGTCAGTCAGGGGGTAACAATGGTACATACATTGCTCATTGTCATCCCCAAATCATTCACCCTGTAGCATCACTTTTACATTAGAAAATTTATTATAGAAGCTTTGAAAAACACACCCATGTTTAGTCACCAACAAAATGATTACTAAAGACTACCAGAGATCTGTAGCTGTAAAATGAGTTAGGTGAATACTCCTTTGGAAGAGTAACAGATACAAGACTTGATGAATTAGTTGTCAGAAATCATAGGGAATCTTAAATTGAAGTAGTAAGATATTTAAGAGTTTAAGAACCTAATATTAGAGCCAGGGATGTAGCTCAGTGGCACAGTGCCTGCCTGGCAAGCGGAAGGTCCTGAGTTTGATTCCCAGTACCCAAAAAAAAAAAAAAAAAAAAAAAAAAAAAACCTGATGCCAAACTTTAAAAATAAAGAACCTAATATTGTGGTATATGTATTTTAATGCTTTTTTGAGTAATAGTTATTTACTACCATGTATGAACTAATACTTCCTTGATACTGTAATGATTATAATCTGCAAATTCAACATATTTCTTATGAAATTAGTACCAAGATGATGTATTTTTTTGGCTTTTCCTTTTTTTCCTTATTTTGAAAGAAGTTTAAATTCATAAGTCTTTCCGACAATCTGTTACTCCAACTCCTATGGCATCTATTTGTAAGAATGACTGTCAGGGCCAAACCTTCCAGATTTTCTGATTTAGTTTAAATTTCTCAAGTGCCATAGGCACTTTTTTTTACTACAAATTGTCATATTCAATACTTTGGCTGGACAAGGGTGATATTTTTTGTAACAGCACACAAAAACATGAGATAGTATTGAGTCAGAAGAACCATGTCCTCTCTACAGCACATAATGTTTGAACATGATTTTTTTTTTTCTTTTTAAGGTATTGGGGATCAAACTATCAACCTCGTGCTTGACAGGCAGGCACTTGTGCCGCTGAGCTAAATCCCTGGCCTGAACATGATTTTTTATATTAACGATCAAACACTATATTTATAAAATCACAGTAACTGAGTTATTTAATATATTTGTATGGAATTTAGTTCAAGGATTTTAGTGATAAAATTTGTCACTTGCAAATTACTTCCCAAATTGTTTTTTTTTTTTTTTTTGCGGCACCGGGGATTGAACTCAACCTCGCGCTTAAGGCACTGAGCCAAACTCCCGGCCCTGGTTTTTTGACGCAGGGTCGCACTATGTAGCTCAGGCCGGCCTTACGCTCGCGCTGTAGCCCAAGCTGACCTCGAACTCACAACGCTCCTCCTACCTCAGCCTCCCGAGTGCTGGGTTTAAAGGCGTGCGCCACCACGCCCGGCTCCAAATTGTTGTAAATATCTTTTCTTATACCTGATTTGCTATTAATCAGTAAAAGAGAGTACTGTTACTTTTTTGTTTTGTTTTGTTTTGTTTTTTGAGACAGGGTCTCACTATGTAGCTTAGACTGTCCTTGAACTCACTATGTAGTCTACATTACCCTTGAACTCACAGCAATCCTGTCTCAGCTCATCAGGTGCTGGGATTACAGGTGTCCACTACCAAGCCTACCTTGCATATTACTCTTTTAACCTTAAACTTCTTTGCTTCATTTTCATGCATGCCAACACAGGAATTTAACAAATCCATGTACTTACCTCAGGTGTGTCATAGCTTATGGATTTAGAATTACTTGTTAAACCATTTAGGCCAGTGCTTTCAAGTACTGCATCTTTTTTGAGTAATGATGAAAGAGGTTTACCATCACTACTCCCCTCTTGAAGGAAATACTGGGTAGTTTTCATATTCTGAGAGTTCCACGGATACCAGAGATCTCTCACAATTACTTTCTGATCAGTTTTATGCATTTCTTTTTTCTTCCATTTTATTTTATTTTTTTTATTTATTTATTTATTTTTTTTGCGGCACCGGGGATTGAACTCACAACCTCACGCCTGCCAGGGCAGGCGCTTAAGGCACTGAGCCAGACTCCCAGCCCTGATTTTTTTGAGGCAGGGTCGCACTATGTAGCTCAGGCCGGCCTTACGCTCGCGCTGTAGCCCAAGCCGGCCTCGAACTCACAACGCTCCACCTACCTCAGCCTCCCGAGTGCTGGGTTTAAAGGCGTGCGCCACCATGCCCGGCTTTTCTTCCATTTTAAACTTTTGTTATGTTTTATTTTTTTACTAGTACATGTTTGCAGTACACAGTGATTACATTTATTGTGGGGAGTCTGTACGTGTACATAACACACCTTAATTTTTTTTTATCCCATCCCATCCTGCTTCTTCCAACTCTTAATCCTTTCCCTATTTAATATATTTTAGTGTATGTGCTACCAAAGCACGTACCTTCTTCCTATTTGAAAAAGTTCTATTTCCATTTTTCTTCCATTCTTTCTTTTTAGATTCTCCCCATTTCTTGAATTTTGTGCATTTCCTTTACCTACAGAATTCCTCCCTTTTCTCCTAGGATTTGTTGCATTTCTTAAATGGTCTTCATTTGATCCTCCACCTTTATGAAACTAATGCTTTTTTTCTTTTACTGTTGCGTTTTTTAACCTTTAAAATAATGAATGGAAACTGGGTGTGGTGGCACATCCTGTGATCCCTCTGGGAGGGAAGAGGATCAAAGTTCGAGCCCAGCCAAAGCAATTCAGACCCTGTCTCAAAAAAAAAAAAAAAAAAAAGAACATGGGATGTAGCTCAGTGCAGAGGCCCTGGCCAGTGTTGTAAAACTAACCAATAAACATGAACAAGGAATGTAAGCCATAGTGTCTATTTTCTAATCACTGGTGTTTGCTGCAGTCTGGTTTCTGTCCTTGCTTTTTACTGTAAAAGTAGTCATAGTGCATTTTTACTCTGTCTTCTGGATATCTTGACATTTGTTTCACAAAATGTTACTTACGTTAAATGTGCCTTTGCAGACTACAGTGTACTGCTCTAAGGTCGCGCTTCTGAGCAGCTGAGTGACCCTGCTCTGCTCACCCTCCTCCTTTCCTTTGCCTTGACTTTCTGCTGGACGGATCATTTAGCAGTTTCCTTCTCTTGAACCCTTTCTTCCCCTGCAGTGTTTTCCCACCTTTTCTGCTAGATTTCACTTTTATCTGTCTTCTGCTGGCTCTCCTGTAAATCTATCCCAGGAATTGAGTTTGGGGCCTTTTAGTTTTAATTTTAGGTCCACACCCAGCAGGCTTCTGTTTACTCATCATTATATCCATGTCAGTCCCTCCCAGATTGCTCTGCCAGCCCATGATTCTCTTGAATCTTAAATCCTGGTGACTGTAAGATGTTTTTTAATTTTTGACCCCTAAAGATACATCAAAACGTGCTATTTTGGGAGCTAATTTTTAGTATTATTTTCTTTTATTTGACACATAATAGTACATATTAATGGTGCGTAGAGTGCTATGATACACGAATACAATGTATGGACACATATGTCCAGTCAGAGTGACTCACATTTCTTTTACATCAAACACTTGTCCTTTCTTTGTATTGAGAAGACTCAAAATCTTCTAGTTCTTTTGAAATACACAGTAAACTGTTGTTAACCATCATCACTCCGGTGTCGTACAGAGCACTAGAATCTAGTCTTCCTGTCTGACTATATTTTTGTAACTGTTAACCAGCCTTTCGTTTTCCCTTCTCCCTCTTTTCCTTCCCAGCCTCTGGGAACCACTGCTGGGGGTTGAACACTGGGCTTTCAGACTGCTACTTCCCTAGGCTGACTGGCTGTCCGTCTTATCTAGCTCGCTGTTGATTATTTTCAGATAGGATCTTGCTAAATTGCCCAGGCAGCAGTTGAACTTGTGATCCTCCGGACAGGCGAGCGCCTCTGCGCCCAGCTTCTGCTGTGTGCTACAAGATCATGTTTAAATTTCTGTTTACAAGTGAGCTCTTACCGTATTGATCTTTCTGTGCCTGGCTTATTGCATTTACTATCCTCTAGTGCTCACCATGTTGCCACAGAAGAGAAAAATCTTGCCAGGATATTTAAGTGAATTTGTGAATTTAAAATCCCTGTTTCTTTTTTTTTTTTTTTTGCGGCACCAGGCATTGAACTCACAACCTCGCACCTGCCAGGGCAGGTGCTTAAGCCACTGAGCCAAATTCCCGGCCCTAGTTTTTTTTGAGGCAGGGTCGCGCTGTGTAGCTCAGGCCGGCCTTGCACTGGCGTTGTAGCCCAAGCCGCCCTCGAACTCACAACACTCCGCCTACCTCAGCCTCCCGAGTGCTGGGTATTTCATATGTGTTTGATATGGGGTGTGGGATATGAACAAAATACCTGGTGAGTGTTTAACTTTATTATAGCAAAGACACATTGCTATTAATCTTCTTCAAATACTCCTCCTCACTTCAGACCCAAAGGACCACTGCTCCATCGATCTTGCCACTTTCTGGAGCAGACTAGAAGTCCTCTTCATGTTTACGAGGTGCGATCAGAAATACAGTGACTGCTGCTGCCTGGAGCCACCCAGCAGAGAGGCGGGTTTGGGAAAAGGCGTGTCCTCGCCCACCTTATCCACTGATCTGGCACCACGAGACCTGGCTCTTCCCCAAGGTCAGGATGACCGTGCAGGATGAGCACTGTGAATCATTTCCGGACACTGGCAACCAGGACAGCACAACCAAAGGCACTCACTCGTGAAAGAAGTGTGTCTGAAAGGAGGGGAGGGTTTTGAGGGGGATTAATAGCAGTGTGTCTTTTTCTCTAATGCATTTATTAAAAAAATTAAGTGTTCACTGTATTTTTCAATCATACCTTGCCATCCCGTCTCTCGGATTTACCTCTCAGGACTGAAGAGTCGGCCTGCTTGGCCTCTGGAAAGAGGCGGGCCCTGCACTTGGCAGACTGTTGCTGTTCATCCTTGGCCTCCTTGTCTGGCCCTTGGGCCAAACCTTGGTTTCAGGCCATCTTTCCTATGGGATGAGACTACACATGCTGCATGTAACTTTCCCATAAGATGTTTCCTTCCCAAACACCGTGTTCCACAATTGACTAGGCCTTTAACCTTTACCAGTGGGAACTTACATTTGCATTCTTCAGATGTCTCTCAAGAGAGTCTCAAGCAGAAAGCAATTTCATGAAGCATGTTGGAAAGATACTGTATTATATGCTGGGAATAGAATGAGTACTAAAGGCCCATCCGTGAAGAAGCTACTAGGAAGTAGAAGCAGGAAATAACCAAGTGATTACACAGCCTAACGTGATGAGGGGATCACAGAGTTTGCCTTTCCTACCTCAAAGTGTTGGGGTCACATTAAAAATGAAGGTCAGCTGCTGCTGCTAAGCCCTTGTGGCCACGTCTCGGGATGGGACAAAAGATGTGCGCAGGTTGCTTTTGGTTTCCCCATCACACTTCTGTGTGGTCCGTGGTCTTTCATCTCTAAACTGGTGGCAGCCTCCTCGGGTTTCCTCGCCGAGGTTGCAGTGCAGGGCCGCGTGGGGAGCTCTCCCACGCGCCTCGCCTCTTCGAGTAGGAGAGGCCACTTGAACACCGGGCTTTATGTCGTCTTGATCGATGTTAAGGCTTTTTTAGTAGTCAGGGTCTCACTATTTGCCCAAACTGGTCTCGAACTCTTGGGCTGCATTTATCTTCCTGCCTTTGCTTTCCACAGGTGTTAGGACTGAACCTGGTCATGTTAGCTTCTAATGAGAGTACTCAGGAGCAACTATTACTATGAAAAGAATTTTACTCCTTGAGGCTGGAATCATTTTTTAAAATTCCTTTTAATGTAAATTTAGAATTTCAAGTTATATATAATGTTGTGGAAATTAGCTGACATTTTATATACTGTCTGTTTTGTTATTGTTGTTTTTGGTGACAGGGTCTCATTATGTGATTCAGGCTGGCCTTACATTCACTGTATAGGAAATAAAGTAACTGAATTCTTAGGCTAATTTGTTTGAGGTCTAAGCATCTGCATTTAAAACATGATGTTTCCAATCAGGTGGTTCAACCCTAAATTAATGCTAATCAGATTAGCAAGAAGTGGAACGTTAACCTTGGGCATGTATTTCGAAAAGTTCTGGAAACAGGCTAATTACTTCAGGTGTTGTTTGTTTTATTTAACTTGTGCTGCGCTTAATGGGAGTTATTAGAACCTATATAAAAAGAGATATGGAGTTTTTTAAAGTTCACAGCTGAGTATGGTGGTGCATACCTGTGATCCCAGGAGACGGAGGCAGGAGGATTGCAGTAAGTTCAGGTCTGAACTACATAATGGGACCCTGTCTCAAAAAAACACATAATAATACAGTAATAATAAATAAAGTTGACAGTAGTCAACTTGGATTCATAAAACTAGGAAACTAGGTTCTGTTGCAGCTGGATACCATTGAGAGAGACATATGAGCAGCAGAGAGTGACCACGCAAGGCAGTG
This sequence comes from Dasyprocta punctata, assembly GCA_004363535.1. NCBI lineage: Eukaryota > Metazoa > Chordata > Mammalia > Rodentia > Dasyproctidae > Dasyprocta > Dasyprocta punctata. Next base: position 8,630 of record RJWM01025782.1, on the reverse strand, counting down.
TGCGTATGTAGAAGGTGTTTCCAGGTGAGCTGCCCTTCCAGCGTGCAAAGCTTGAAGCCACTGGCCCTCATCATCTATAACGTGGAACTGCTGAGTGGAGAGTCACCGTGTGTAGTCTCGCCAGCGTGAGAGAGTAGGCCCGGGGTCACACTCTTCAGTGGGTAATGGGCGCTCACCTGAGCGGCTGGCCCTCGAGAGGCTTGGCCACTCACCTCGGGAGTGCCGGGCGTCACCTGTCCTCCTACCTCTCCGCCCTCAGCGCGGTCAGGGAGCAGAAGGGCAGAAAAGCCGGAGTAGGATGCAGACTCAGAACTCCTCAGTGGTGTCATGTTGTGTCTCAGTGGCTCCCACTCTTACCCAGCAACCCCTCTTTGCAAGGAAAACTAAGAAAAATCATTGGTGTGGCAGATTTGTTACCTTCCCCTACCAAATGGGGGTTTGGGCTTTAGCAAGGAGAGCATGGCTATGCTATGATCAGACCCCAGGAGTGATGTGGGCTGCTGTGAAGGCCTCACCATGTAAGTGTAAGTGAGGGTGGACCCAGCCCCAGAAGATTCCTCCTCTCTTTGAACGCTCTTCTTGGTGCTCATGAATAACTGATTGCTGAACTGGGGCCAGATTCAGCCGTAGAGCGCTTACTGAGTATGCCAACCTCTGGGTGATCCCTGGCACCACAAAAAATGAAGAAATATTGAAAACTGGAGCCCTTTCTCAGAGATGAAATAATACTTTCCTTATTTGTACTTCCTTATACATGGAATGCAAAAATGCGGTGAATATTTTAAAATTTTTAAAGTTTATTAGAGTAAAAGACACATCGCCATGAATCCCCTGCAGAATCCTCCTCTCATTTTAGACACATTGATCCCATTGTTCTTGCCTCTTTTTGCGACAGTTCTGGAAGACCTCTTTCATGAGTATCTTGCACTGTCGTGGCTGCCTTCATGTCCTGAATGGATTCAAAACATTTACCATTCATGGTTATTTTGACTTTGAGGAAGAGCTAAAAGTGCCACAGTGTCAGATCTGGTAAGGATGGAGACTCAGTGTCATGTTGTTTCCGGCCTGTCTTTCCATCGGATGGCACTTGGCAGCTACGTCCACCAGTTTTGTTTTGTTTTGTTTTGTTTTTTGGTTTTTTTTTTTTTTTGCGGCACCGGGGATTGAACTCACAACCTCGCACCTGCCAGACAGGCGCTTGAGCCACTGAGCCAAACTCCTGGCCCTGGTTTTTTTGAGGCAGGGTTGCACTATGTAGCTCAGGCCGGCCTTGCGCTGGCGTTGTAGCCCAAGCCGGCCTCGAACTCACAACGCTCCTCCTACCTCAGCCTCCCGAGTGCTGGGATTAAAGGCGTGCGCCGCCCTGCCCGGCTCCCATCCACCAGTTTTGATCACACCTGGTAAGTGCACTCAGGAAGGAAGACCTCTAGAACTGTTTCAGAAAGTGGCAAGAATGATGGGACAATTGTATTTGAGGTGAGGGGGAGGATCTTGGGAAGGATTAATGGCAATGTGTCTTTTAGTGTAATACGCTTTTTAAAATTTAAACATTCACCATATATTTTGATCACCCCTGTACAGATCAAGTTTGGCTAATGGTTATAGATTTTCATTAACATTCTAGTATATGTCTGGCTGGCTGTCTTTTTTTTTTTTTTTTTTTTTTTTTTTTTTTTTTTTTTTTTTTTTTTTTTTTTTTTTTTTTTTTTTTTTTTTTTTTTTGAGACAAGATCTCACTGTATAGTTCAGGCTGGCCTGGACTCACTTATATAGCCCAGGTTGGCCTCAACTCCTGGCGATCCTCCTGCCTCAGCCTCCCAAATGCTGGAATAACAGCTGTGTGTTACCACACTTGGCTTCAGTATATGTCTTTTCTAAACCTTTTGCAAACTTGTTCTTTGTGGTCTACTGTTGTGCTGCTGCACTGTGACTGACATTTTAAAATTTTACACAGGTGATATTCTTGAATTTCACGGTGCAGAGGGAACAGGAAAAACAGAAATGCTTTATCATTTAACAGCACGATGTATACTTCCAAAATCAGAAGGTGGACTGGACCTAGAAGTCTTATTTATTGATACAGATTACCACTTTGACATGCTTCGGCTTGTTACAATTCTTGAGCATCGACTGTCCCAGAGCTCAGAAGAAATAATAAAACACTGCCTTGGGAGATTTTTTTTAGTCTATTGCAACAGTAGCGCCCAGCTGCTGCTCACACTTTACTCCCTGGAAGCCATGTTGTGCAGCCACCCCTCTCTGTGCGTCTTGATTCTGGACAGCCTGTCGGCTTTCTACTGGATAGACCGTGTCAATGGAGGGGAAAGTGTCACCTCACAGGAGTCTACTCTGAAGAAATGCGCTCAGTTCCTAGAGAGGCTGGTCAGGGAGTACCGCTTGGTTCTTTTCGCGACAACACAGAGTATAATGCAGAAAGCCTGGACCTCACTGGAAGGGCCTGCTTCCACCTGTCAGCGTGCTCGCAAGCTAGACACCGACTACAGACCCTATCTCTGCAAGGCCTGGCAACAAGTAGTAAAGCAGAGAGTATTTTTCTCCAAACAAGATGATCCTAAAAGCTGCCAACGATTCCTGTTAATGTCATACCATTCAAAAAGTAACACTTCAAAAAAACATTTGTTTGTGATTGGAGAAAGTGGGGTTGAGTTTTGTTGACATGTATCATAAAATAGCCTTAAAATAGCCTGGCAAGCCACAGTATCAGTTTTAAAAGGTTGCTTACAGGCTAAAGTTTCAAATTCAGGGGGATTAACATAACAGTATTTCTACGCAGAATGGATTTCCTTTTTTGTTTTTTGTTTTTTGTTTTTTTGGACAGGGTCTCCCTATGTATCTGAAGCTCGTCATGAACTCAGAGTGATCTTGCCTCAGCTTCCCGAATGCTAGGATTAAAGGTGTGTGACTTTGTGCCTGGCTAGAATGGATTTGTTAAACTAGCACAGTAAAACTTCGGACTGTTTCTAGGCTACTAAAAATCAAAGTAATATTAATGGCTAAACTTTGTGCTAAATTTGATTAAATAATATATTTTTTAGAGTAAATAAATAGAAGGGCCTTTATAGCTTTTCATCAGACTTTTGAAATTTTTGAGAAGTTGAAATGCATCTCTAGTGTCTGTTTTGTTGTTTGTTTGTTTGTTTGTTTTGAGAAAGGGTCTCACTATGTAGTTCAGGCTGGCCTTATACTCATTATGTAGCCCAGGCTGGCCTTGAACTCTCAGTCTCCTGAGTGCTGGAATTACAGGTGTCACTACCACACCTGGCTTCTAATCTCTCTTACATGGCTCCCTCAGGAGGCCGTGACCTTGAAGTGTGCCCATAAAGCTGGTCTTTCTCTGTACGGGATGAACACAGGAGCTACCTGCTCATCTACCTTCCACATCCAGAACTGTGGAATACAAGAGCAGTTGTTGTTGAGATAGTGTCTCACTGTCCTGGGTATCAATCGCACTGTCCAGGCCTGGCCTTGGAGCTGCTGATTCTCCTCCCTCAGCCTCCCGTGTAGCAGGGACTATACGTATATGCAGCCACACCTGGCACTTGGTGCATTTTGATCTGAGCAGCACTGAATTCCAAGGTGGACTTGCATTATAGGTGGGTTTCTGTTTAATTTTTCACACTGTAGGGAAATAAAATGCCCACTTATGGAACTCAAGTTTATTTTGAAGTGTTCATCACCTCATGAATAGAGAAATGTGGGAACTCTACTAGAACTGTATATTACTTACTTAGAATAGCCAGGCATGCCTGAAAATGAACTGAACCATTTCCAACAGGGGTGGAGAAGACTGTAAACTTTGGTCCATTAAAGGCCAGAATAGGGAAGACACGCTTCAGGGGCTGTGCGAGTTAATCTGTTGCAAAGGAAGAACACAGAAATTCTCTTTTTTTTGTGGCACTGGGGATTGAACTCACAGCCTCGCGCCTGCCAGACAGGCACTTAAGCCACTGAGCCAAACTCCCAACCCTAGTTTTTTGAGGCAGGGTCGCACTATGTAGCTCAGGCCAGCCTTGCACTCTCGTTGTAGCCCAAGCCGGCCTGGAACTCACAACACTCCTCCTACCTCAGCCTCCCGAGTGCTGGGATTAAAGGCGTGTGCCACCACACCCAGCTAAATTCTCTTTATATATTAATCCAAGGGACAATATGATTACGTCAGCGTTCGGTATTGAGAGTGACCCTGGTGGCCCCCTTAACTCTGTATGTCAGAATGTCACTGGGCATGGATGTGGCCCGGTTATGCTGCGGGAAAGTGGAAGGGCTTGACAGCTGAGTTCCTGTGGGTTTGTTCACTTCCCTGCGACCTCCTAACTGTAGATGCACTTATCAAACAAGAGGTTCTTATAGAGTTAGAATCCTGCTAAGAAACCAAGATTGCAGATAATGCTGGTCATAGTGCCATCGCAGCGGGTGCCCCACACAGTCTGCGCTCACCCCCACTTCCCACGGCCCCAGGCTTCCGAGGTGTCTGGGTGTCTCCTGGAGGCCAGCTGGGGCACCGTGGCTTCCCTGCCCCTGCCCAAGACACAGGCGATTCTCTGCGACCCTGCTGGGGCTCCCCAGGTGCGGCGGGCGGGAGCGATCCTGAGCAGTCTCTCGCCTTCCTCCTTTTCTGTCCCACGCTCATGTGGGGCCTCACCAGTAGAAGCACCTGGCTGGAGATGCTGTTGAGGGCCGTGACGAAATGGGCTGTCGGCAGACAACAGAGAGTGCCTGGCTCACAGCCCTTGCCTGGCACCTGCCCCGCAGGAACGTTCTGGACCTGAAACGGCCGTCAGCAGCCGAGCTTCGTCACACAGATCACATCACTGTTGTTCACACGCACACATCAAGCAGCATGTTTACATTAATGCGGTTTTAAACATAGGTGTCTCCAACACACTTTCAGCATTTTAATTTTTCCTTATTACTATATACAGTAATGTTACACATAAGTAACCTATAAATACTTGTTAAATTGGAAAAATGAGCCAATTTTCTCCTCTGGTCAGGGAATGATCGGTAACATCTGGTGCTGTGCTTCGATGTGCTCCTCCTCGTAGCTCACAAGGGCGGGGAGATGCAGGCGCTGCCCCTCTCCAGCGGGCCCTGCGCTGGGTGAGTGTGTGTGACACACGCAGGTGGGAAGCACAGCAAGCCCTGCAGTGCCCTGGTCTTGAGTAGGGTAGGATTTTCCATTTCTCTGTATAAATGAAGTGTTAATTTAATGAACTATTACAGATTTATAACTATTGTACTCCAGGAACATGATTAAAAAATAATGAACTTTTGTATTAAATTCTCAATTGTACATTAATGTGTCAGATCTAGTTATCTTAAAAAGATCTGCTAAGGAATTAAGTGTACTGGTTAATAAAAAGTTCCTTTAAACTAAAAGTTATACTAATGGGACTTTGTGAGCGCTAGAAATTTTAATACTTGTAAAAAAACTCAAGCTTAAAGAGAAAGAAATGGCACATTGTAAATTACATAGGAAGCAGATACAGGGATGTTCTATAGAAGGATATAATAGGAATGAATGATTACCAGTGTTAGAATATTTATCTGGTTTATTTCTTGTTTGCCTGCAAAAAATGGGGACCTAAATATTCTTACCAACAGACTTTTCTCCGTGTCATTGTGAGAACCCAGTAAAAAATATGCACCTGAAAAAGTTCAGACACTGATATAATAAATGCTGTACAAAATTAAGATAGTGCCTCCAGACGTGCCTGTGCACAGTTGCCGTCCCAGCACTCAGAAGGCTGAGGTAGGAGAAGCGTTGTGAGTTCGACGTCCACTTGGGCTACAGGGCAAGGCCGGCCTGAGCTCCATAGTGTGACCCTGCCTCAAAAAACCAAGGCCGGGAGTTTGGCTCAATGGCTTAAGCGCCTGCCCTGGCAGGTGTGAGGTTGTGAGTTCGATCCCCAGTGCCGCAATAAATAAATAAATAAATAAAAGTGGTAACACAAGCACAAAATCATGTTATAGAGATAAATCCAACTGTAAATGGATTGAACACTTCTGCAAAATCCTGGCATCATTAAACTAGATTGTAAATAATCCTCTATGTCCTTTTTAGAGAAATGCATATAAAGCAAAAGATACAGAAATGTTGAAGTCTAAAAGATAGAAAAAGATCCCAAAGAAGTATCAAAAGGAAGCCTTTGGAATTGTATAAATAGATTTTGACTATAGTAGCATTTTCCTTTTTTTTTTTTTTTTTTTTTGTACCAGGGTTCAAACAACCTCACTCCTGCCAGGCAGGCAGGAGCTAAATCCCCATTCCTATTTTTTGAGACAGGGTCTCACTGTGTAGTTCAGGCTGGCCTTCAACTCACTTTGTAGCCCAGGCTGGTCTCAGACTCCCGAGTGCTGGGATTAAAGGCGTGCACCACCACACCCAGTGTATTTTCCATTTTAAAGATCACTACAGTATGATAGAATATTAGCTTGTCATTTATGATAACTGAAAAATCTAAGTTAAAAGTTTAGACTTTTATAAGGAGAAATTGAAAAAGTCCCTGTGGTAGATAATTTAACATGCTTTTAGTCTGGGAGATCAAGCAGTTAAAATCAGTTAAGGAAAGCTAAGGAGGGTGGCACACGCATGTAATCCCAGTATCTGGGAGGCTGAAGCAGGATTACCACAGGTTTGAGGTCAGCCTGGACTCCATAGCGAGACCCAGTTTTAAACAAAAGCAGCCAGTGATAAAGTAGGGCATTCATTGCATTGTTGTATCTGCAGAACTCAATTCTGGGACTTGAAATTCATGAGAAGTAGAAATTTACGTTTTCACCTGGTCTGGCAAAATTTATACTTTGTAATTTCAAGTGCTCTCTAAAGGAAGAGTCACATGACCATGCCCCTATTAGTATTTCAGTAACATAGAACTCAGCAGTGATGGGAACTGTAAAGTGGTGATTCATGTGGGTGCCAACAGATCATTCAGAATTCAGGAAGTTTACATTTAACATTTGTGTAGATATGTCTAAATTAATATTTGGAGTATTCTTAGCCTAAAGTATTACAGTGCATCTAAGTCTTGAATTGACACACATTAACCTATACATCTTTAAATTTTTGCAAAACTGTATTTTATATGAGCCTGTAATAAATGACCATATTACAATTCAGAAGCTGAAAAATGTAGTGAGAGGTTGCCATGGGAACCTTAATGTGATATTCCCTTGCTTTCATTTAAATTTCATTTTTAATATTGCATTAACATTTTTGCATTTAATGGATATATATCTGAATTATTATTGAAGTGTTCTCTAATATAAATAAAATATAAGAAATGAAAATGTGATTTTTCTTCCAAGGAACAAATGAACATCTAATCCAAAATCTTGTAGAAATAACTGCTCTTGAGTTTTAAATTATCAGAGTCTATTCATTTATTTTGAAGTTTCTTAAAGGATCCCTTTTAAAAGATGAAGACATAGTTGTGGATAGTCACATAATTCATGGCTCTACCGTTTCAAGTATGATTCAGAATTTCCTGAAGCCTATTTGGGGAGTGGTTCTCTGTGCCCTCGTTTGTTCTCATGTATTTTCTGACTAGATGACCTGTAAGCCACTCCTACTGCTTTAAATCCAGATTAGTGCAATAATAATTTATGGGGCAATACACATAATCTTACTTAGACAATTGTATTATCAAATGCAGGCTTATTTACTTAGACCCATTAGAGAAACATTTAGCTTGTGCTGGAGATAAGTCACAGCATATTGGGCCAGGGCCATAGCTCAGTGGTATAAGCGCCTGCCTGGCAAGTGCAAGGTCCTGAGTTCTATTCCTGGGACCAAAAAAAAAAAAACATTTACAGAGTATTGTACATTCTGGGCTATAAATGTATTCATGTGTAAGGTTATTGGTTAACAGAACCCTGACAAAGCCTGAATGCATGTGTGAGCGCTGTGGACCGCAGACTCTGGGCCTGGCAGGAGCTGCTGGGTATCAGGAGGGCTCAGCTCTTCCCACTGCACTGCAGTAACTGGTCCTGTGGCTATGCAAGGTCTTTCAGTTGCTTATGTACAAAACAGAATGAATCGAGGTCAGCAGGGCTCTTTTCAACTCTGTCTGAAAGAAATTTGGAAAATTATATATTCCTATGCCTTTGGGCTTCTGAGGATTTTAAACTTAAGTTTTTGTTTTGTTTTGTTTTTTGGTACCAGGAATCAAACTCAGGAACTCACGCTTGCCAGGCAGGCGCTGTGCCACTGAGCTGTATCCCCAGCCCTACTCATAAGTTTAGACAGTAGTAAAATAATTAATTTCTGGGGTATTACCATTTTAAGATAAAACATTCAGCCAGGGAGGTGGCACAGTTATAGTCCCCACACTGTTACAGTCCCTTCCCAGGCAGGAAGATGGCAAGGTCAAGTGCAACCTGGACAACTTGGGGATTTAGCAGAATCCTCTATCAAAATATGATTTTTAAAAAAGCATGAGGGCTGGGATGTAACTCAGTGATCCTGGGTTTAATCCCCAATACCACTAAATACATACAGAACCTATACATACATATAAATATGTCTAGCAAAATTATGTATCATAGAATTTTTTTTTTTTTTTTTTTTTTTTTTTTTTTTTTTTTTTTTTTTTTTTTTTTTTTTTTTTTTT